>CM033469.1:114321708-114528537 GCA_019447015.1 Hymenochirus boettgeri | reverse complement strand
GCTGCTATCTAACGCTTGCTATCTAACTACTTCTATCTATCTAGTCGGAGAAGGCCGGGAGCGCAAGGCCGTCTGTATGTTCTGCGCCGTCGCGCGCGTGACGTCATCGCGCCGGGCGCTCGACTGTCATCGCGCCGACGGAGTCCGCCGGGGAGTCCGGAACTAGGCACAAGTCAGGAAAACATTCGGGGCACTTTGCAAAACATCCGGGCACGTGCCCCGATTTTTTAACGTAGTACGCCCCTGACTGTTCCCCTCAGTACTATTAGCTGAGCTCATCCTCCCCCTCCTTCCTTTAACTTCAGTTCATTTGTTGCTATGTAGAGTGTATGGAGTTCAGGTTCTGTACTAGATAACATTTTACAATTCACAGCAGAACAAGGAGGCAGATCTAACACAGCAAGTAACAGCTGACAAGGAGATGCTAGGAGAAAAATAGGCGCCCCTAGTTAGGCATCAGAAGGACTTGTGTGGTGTGCAGCAGACCCTCTTCACCTACAGACTGCAGTCACACCACTCATCACTTTGCGAGCATCTGGAGGTAATTTAATCTGTGACTGTGTGCTGAATCTGAAGTTGGGTAGGGGGTTAACTACTACTCTTGGAGTTAGAATAATTGGTTTTGGTGGGGGGAAGGCCAGAGTAGAGACTTGAAATGGGGTATCAGTTTGGGCATTGGAAACTGTTCATGGGGGTGAGATAAATAATAATATAAACCAATGCATTAAAAATGGTGGGAAGGAAGCTAATTTACTGTTGGGGGGGACATCTAACATTTTTCTATGGGCCCAATGATTTCTAGTTAGGCCCCTGTATATCCCCCATATTCATCCCATCAGTACCAACATCGATGTGTCTGACCACACTTGTTTGAGAAATGAGCTCTAAAGTGAATTCTATAATGTGTCCATTTGAGGCTTAGGCTTCTGTCAAATCTCGTCCCTAGATCAAAATGCTACTTGTGCATCATGAAGGGCCGGTACCTAACCTGGATTGATCCCTATGTATATGTGTACCCCCAACGGTACAATAATATCGCTATAATCGTTGCGCTACTAAGTATGTAGGGGGGTTGTGGCGCAGGCAACAGAACTCTGAGGTGCCATCTAATTTCCTTATAGTTTACAGTAGGTACAGGGTAACACCATCTACTAGATATATAGTCATATTATAAATACATGTCATACTGTATAATTTGACAAACACATCCCCCACTCTCTCTATCTCTCGGAGATCGCCGGATTTCCCAGCGTTCTTAGTACAGTACAAGGAGGTGAGCGCAGGGACAGAGCTGCCAGTCTGTACCGGGGACGGTGAGTAGCTGCGGATCCTTGGTGGCAAGCTCGGTAAGCAGCGCGGGCTTTGTCCTTGGCTGTGGGGATCACGTGCTCAAAGCAAGACTAGTGCTAGACAGGCAAGCAGAGAGGCACAGACCGTGTCTGCACTGGGAGAGGAGGCAGCACTGCGGGAACTGAGCTGGTAACGAGGATCCACACCTTGTTATTTCCTTGGAACTTTCCTGTCTCCCCAGTCACTTATCCTGTCTCTAGAGCGTTCCATTCCATCCATTCAGCGATGGGAGAACATGCACCTGTTTTACTGACCACACCAGATGTGAATGGAATGATGGAGTTGATGCTAGATCGAGTTAGATTAGTAGCTGCAGAGTTAGATAGTTAGATAGTGATAGATAGATAGATAGATAGATAGATAGATAGATAGATGAGAGCAGATTATATAGATAGATAGATAGCAGAGTTTATAGATAGATAGAGCAGAGTTAGATAGATAGTATAGCTAGCAGAGTAGATAGATAAGATAGACAGAGTTAGATAGATAGATAGCAGAGTTAGATAGATAGATAGCAGAGTTGATAGATGCAGAGTTAGATAGATCGATAGTATAGATAGATAGATAGATAGAGATTTAGATAGATAGATAGATATAGATAGATAGATAGATAGTATAGATAGATAGATAATAGCAAGGTATATAGATAGATAGATAGATAGCAAGTTGATATATAGCAGAGTTAGATAGAATAGATAGACAGAGTTAGATAGATAGATAGCAGAGTTAGATAGATACATAGCAGAGTTTAGATAGATAGCAGAGATTAGATAGACAGATAGATAGATAGATAGATAGCAGAGTTAGATAGATAGATAGCAGAGTTAGATAGATGAAGTAGCAGAGTTAGATTAGATAGATAGTATAGATAGCAGAGTTAGATAGATAGATAGTAGATAGATAGCATGAGTAGATGATAGCAGAGTTAGTATAGATAGATAGATATATGCAGAGTTAATAATAGAACAGAGTTATAGATAGCAGAGTTAGATGATAGCAGAGTTAGATAGATGATAGATAGCAGAGTTAGAATAGATAGATAGTAGCAGAGTTAGATAGATAGATAGATAGATAGCAGAGTTAGACAGATGATAGCAGAGTTAGATAATACATAGATAGCAGAGTTAGATAGATAGATAGAGCAGAGGAGAGAGAGGACAGATAGATAGATAGCAGAGTTAGATGATAGATAGCAGAGTTAGATAGATAGATAGATAGAGCAGAGTTAGATAGATAGATATACAGGAGAGAGAGGACAGATAGATAGGGGCAGAGGTCCATGTAAAAGGTACAAGAAGGTCCTCCTGGCCAAAGGTATGGCCAAGCGACTGACTACAACTGAACACAACAGTAAGTTTAAAATTACCAGTGCTACCAGTATATAATGATATTGCCAGTTTACTGGCCTTTGTGTCATTAATTTGTGTCTCTCTATCCAAATCTCTATCTCTGTCTGTCTATTTCACTGTCTTTCTGTCTGTTTATCACTATCGGGCTGTGTGTCTATGTTTGTGGTTATCTATCTGTCTGTCTGTGTCTTTTTGGCCATCTCATTAAGTACTTAGTGGGTGTGTCCTAATTGGGGCGGAGAAAGGGGCGTGGCCTAAAAAATTTTGCAGCGCGCGGCGCATGGAGTGCCCAGGAGTGCCCCGAATCTTCTTAGACCCTAGATACGCCCCTGGGAACAGTTCTAAAATGCCAGGTAAAAGCTGCTGCAGACTTTATAACAGTGGCCCCTGTGACTAGCAGCCATGAGATCCCTATCCCCAGTGCCGGATTTAGGCTTCAGGGCCTGTAGGCACAGATTGTTTGCCACCTTAAGCTCCACCCAGCATTAACCACACCCACTGCTAGCCACACCCGTTACCACACCCTCTGCAGAAAAAAATACTTCCATTTTGTTAAAACACATGTATTTGTGCTGAACTTCCCCTTTTAACTATTCATTAAACATATAAATATATTAATGTCCACAGTGACTGGTATAATACAGTTTTCCCACAGTGACTGGTATAATACAGTTTGCCCACGAGGTGACTGGTATAATACAGTTTGCCAATAGTGACTGGTATAATACAGTTTTCCCACAGTCGTACTACCTTAAGTCCATGTGAACCAATAAGTTATGATGTGCATAGATTCTCCTGAATGTGCAGGGGAGGGAGTATTGGGTGGAAATAGAGGAGCGAGCGGAAATAGAGGAGGAGCGAGTGAACATGCAGCAGCATATTCACTGTCCCTCTCGCGTATGAAACAGTGAACATGCTGCTGAATGCAAATACAGGAGAAGCAGTCCGGACTTGATAATTGTGGTTGTTTTTGCTTATCGGAAAAGGGGGGCTTAGAGGGAAAAATAGCTGCAACTCACCAAGTCACTCACGCCTCTATTTTCCCCCGCCTGTAGGCAGAAATCCGGCCCTGCCTATCCCTGCCTCTTTCTTCCTTCCACCCAACTCTCCAATTAGAACTAGAGTAGGTGAGGAGTGAACAATCCAATGGAGGAGACATGGAAAGCAGGTACATACTGTATATCATGTCAATGCTGGCAGCTGAAAGGGTTAAAGGGCATGTCCACCCCCAAAACTAAATTTTAACCCACTACTGGCCCCACACCTGTAGTGTATAAAAATTACATTATACTTTATACAAAATATATATTATTAAACCTTACATTATAGCTCCAAATGGTTCTCCTGTAATGTCCCCCCAAAGTTATAAAAACTGACCACCAGGAGCCTGGCTACCAGGGAAATTGTTTCTGCCTCTGAGCTGTCCTCTCAGAGGTTTTTAGCTTGCTCAGAGCAGCCCTTCACATCCTCCTCCCTCCCTCTCCCTCCCATTTTGCTCTCCCTCCCCCTAGTGTAAAAACACTTTCCCACATAGTAGAGCTAGTTCCCCCAGCCCCAACCACTATAATATCTTTTCCAGAGACTCCCCCGATCTTTACTTACCTTCCCTCTCTCCTCCGGCGTTCTGAATTGCCGGCAGCCGCGTCCCTGATTGGCTGCCTCTCAGCCAATCACAGATGCGGCTGCCGGTCCAGCCCCCTGCTTTCTCTGGAAAGATGCTGGCACTAAAAGTATTAATAGTAAAAATATAATAGCGTGATACGTGCACCACTTAATATAAGGTGTAGCTACGCACAATAGTGCGGTGCAAACTGGGACCAAAACAGACACACTGAAGTATAAACTGCCGGAGCATAGACACCCCAAGGTGAAAAAGCATCCCATATGCGTTGCAACCAGCTTTAGACACCATTAAATCACTAAAATTAACAACCTTTATTCAGAGCAGTTAAAATACAATAACAAAATTACCAAAAAGAGACTCACATACCCTCCCTCCGAAGTATACCCCTACAAAAATCATAAAAACAATAAAACCCAAAAATCAAACAGCCACAGAAAGGTGATGTGGGGCGTCCCCCTACCAGCAACTCAGAGTCATCCAAAGTATTATGATCAGGAGCAGTCCTCATAAGTCACACAGTCCACTCCTTTAATAAGTCAAAAATAGATGGGAGCAGTACAATAGCCAAAATGCTGCTATTGCATTAGGTCGAAAACTAGGAGCCAAACTTAGTGATACTGTTTCCAAAGACAGCAGTAGTTTCTGCTATCTAACTCTGCTATCTATCTATCTATCTAACGCTGCTATCTAACGCTGCTATCTAACTCTGCTATCTATCTAGTAGGAGAAGGCCGGGAGCGCAGAGGCCGTCTGTATGTTCTGCGCCGTCGCGCGCGTGACGTCATCGCGCCGGCGTGCGCGCGACGTCATCGCGCCGACGGAGTCCGCCGGGGAGTCCGGAACTAGGGGCACAAGTCAGGAAAACATTCGGGGCACTTTGCAAAACATCCGGGGCACGTGCCCCGAATGTTTTAACGTAGATACGCCACTGACTGTTCCCCTCAGTACTATTAGCTGAGCTCATCCTCCCCCTCCTTCCTTTAACTTCAGTTCATTTGTTGCTATGTAGAGTGTATGGAGTTCAGGTTCTGTACTAGATACAATGTTACAAATTACAGCAGAACAAGGAGAGCAGATCTAACACAGCAAGTAACAGCTGACAAGGAGATGCTAGGGAGAAAAATAGGCGCCCTAGTTAGGCATCAGAAGGACTTGTGTGGTGTGCAGCAGACCCTCTTCACCTTAGCAGACTGCAGTCACACTCACTGTCAGCACTTTGCGAGCATCTGGAGGTAAATTTAATCTGTGACTGTGTGCTGAATCTGAAGTTGGGTAGGGGGTTAACTACTACTCTTGGAAGTTAGAATAATTGGGTTGGGTGGGGGAAGGCCAGAGTAGAGACTTGAAATTGGGTATCAGTTGGGCATTGGAAACTGTTCATGGGGGGTTGAGAGAAATAAATAATATAATAAACAAATGCATTAAAAATGGTGGGAAGGAAGCTAATTTACTGTTGGGGGGGGACAATCTAACATTTTTCTATGGGGCCCAATGATTTCTAGTTAGGCCCCTGTATATCCCCCATATTCATCCCATCAGTACCAACATCGATGTGTCTGACCACACTTGTTTGAGAAATGAGCTCTAAAGTGAATTCTATAATGTGTCCATTTGAGGCTTGAGCTGCTGTACCAAATCTCAGTCCCTAGATCAAAAATGCTACTTGTGCATCATGAAGGGCCGGTACCTTACCTGGATTGATCCCTATGTATAATGTACCCCCAACGGTACAATAATATCGCTATAATCGTTGCGCTACTAAGTAGTAGGGGGGGTTGGCGCAAGGCAACAGAACTCTGAGGTGCCATCTAATTTCCTTATAGTTTACAGTAGGTACAGGGGTACACCATCTACTAGATATATATAGTCATATTATAAATACAGTCATACTGTATATATTGACACACACATACACACACTCTCTCTATCTCTCCGGAGATCGCCGGATTTCCCAGCGTTCTTAGTACAGTACAAGGAAGGTGAGCGCAGGGACAGAGCTGCCAGTCTGTACCGGGGACGGTGAGTAGCTGCGGATCCTTGGTGCAGAGCTCGGGGTAAGCAGCGCGGGCTTTGTCCTTGGCTGTGGGGATCACGTGCTCAGAAGCAGAGCCTAGTGCTAGACAGGCAGAGCAGAGAGAGGCACAGACCGTGTCTGCACTGGGAGGAGGAGGCAGCACTGCGGGAACTGAGCTGGTACAGAGGATCCACACACTTGTTATTTCCTTGGAACTTTCCTGTCTCCCCAGTCACTTATCCTGTCTCTAGAGCGTTCCATTCCATCCATTCAGCGATGGGAGAACATGCACCTGTTTTACTGAACAAATCCAGATGTGAATGGAAATGATGGAGATTTCCCCCACTTTCTTATTCTTCATCCAGAAATAACTGATACCTAGAGCAGAATTAACAGAAGGGACAAGATGTTTCTAGATGTCATCACTGCATTGTTTGCCAGGGCACCTGGACATCAAAGAGAAAACATCACAATCTCATAGGAACAACAGATAAACAAGGGCCTAGGCTACATCTGGACATTTCCTAACTTCTATTCTGTCTAATAGCAGAAGGAGCCCCATGCACTCCATAGAGCCTGGCCCTGAATCAGGATAATAACTTGGGTTTTTTGCTGGGGTGTTCTGAGAGGAAGATTCGTCTCATCCAGTATGTGTGTGTTGGACAGCAGGAGAAAAGGGATGAGGGCCAGGGCTAAATGGTGCCAGCTCTTCACCCATCACACCCTTCAGCTAATCATAATGTTAATGTGCTGCAGGGCTCAGGTACATAACTTGATTTTGGCTGTGGATGAGGGTCTTCTCCCTGGAACTTTAGTAGGTGATATCCGTGCAGGTCTTCCAGAGGGAAGCCCCAGCGAAGGCTTTTTTCTTTCAGAAGAAGATGGGGAGTCCCCTGTTCTTAGGGATTTCCGGGTGGACACAGAGACTGGCATTGTAAGTACATTATGTGTTCTCGACAGGGAGAGAAGAGAACATTACAGCTTTGTGGCGGCTACACTGCTAGGGGAGTTGGTACAGGTAGAAATTAATGTACGAGATGTAAATGATCATTCTCCAACCTTTCCTGTATCATCTTTGAGGTTGCAGGTCTCTGAACTCACACCCCCTGGTACTTCCTTCAGACTGCCAGCAGCTTGGGACCCAGACACTGGGGAGCATGGACTAAAAGGTTACACTTTAGTGAAGGGCAGCAGGGAGACAGCATTTATTATTATATATGGAAATGGAAAGCAAAGTTCTGTTGAAGGTGTTCTTGGAACAGTGAATGACATGTCTACCTGGGGTAAAACAGAGGGAAATACAAAGCAAATGTATGATAAGGGCGGGCGAAGCAGTAGAAGTGTTTGGGATTTTAGGGCCGGAGATAAATTGTGGGGAACATCCAGACATAACACATTGGAAGGACTGGAAAGTAAATCACCAGAAAGTCTAAAACTGACTGAACATGTAAGAGAAATAGGCTTACAGTCTGGCAAATCTGCTGTAAATGAAGAAAGAGCTGATGATATTGTAAAAGGGGGATATTCTGAGGCACAGTCCTACAGGAGAGATACTGATAAATTTGATCTTGGTTCTGATACACGTAGGTTTGAAGACAGGATACATTTAGATGAAGAGGAAATGATGAATGGAGGAAAAGTTGATCCTTCTCTTCATCCTCTAGATCTTGTACTAATACACTGGTTAGACCGAGAAGAGCTGGACAATTACCAGTTAGAGGTGGAAGCTTTTGATGGTGGTCACCCTAGGAAAACAGGTAGGCTGATTGTTGAAATTGAGGTAATAGATGCAAATGACAATGCCCCAGTCTTTGACCAACTTGAGTATCAAGGATGGGTGTGGGAGAATGCCCCTGTAGGCACTTCAGTATGTACAGTCCATGCCATAGACCCAGATCTTGGCAGCAATGGGGAAGTTAGATATAGTTTACGATCTGGTGAAGGATATTTTAATGTTGAAGAGAAGAGTGGTATGGTTAGTGTAAGTGGCCTCCTGGACAGAGAACAAAAAGTTTTTCATCAGCTTGTTGTCCTAGCCAAGGATGGGGGAAGCCAACCAGAGGTGACTAGCATTCTGGTAACAGTAAGGGTTTTAGATATTAATGATAACAATCCTCACATACACATTACACTAATCACAGAAAGTGGGAAACCTGAGGTTTCTGAGGGAGCTAGAACTGGGGAGTATTTAGCCAGGATATTTGTGTCTGACCCGGACTTAGAGTCAGAAGATGCATTTCAGGTACAGTGGGGGGCTGAAAAGAATGGAGGTGATCAAGGTAATGTGATGGAGAGCTCTTTTGAGACAGCACAAGGCCATAAGACTACCCAAGTGGAAAGTATTTTGAGTGATAAAAAGCCAACTGGAGAAACATTTTTTTCTGAGGATTATGGTTATGTGAACGGAAATCATGGTGAAAAACAGCAAGGTGTTTCATATAGACTCATGAAGCAACAACAGGTGTCTGTTAGTTTGGAGGGTGGAGATGACTCATTTTCCCTGCAGTCTGCTGGGCCACAGCTCTTTTTTTTGCGTGTTGAAGAACCTTTAGACCGGGAAATTAAAGATATTTATGAACTACGGATACTAGCTTGGGATTCAGGCTCCCCACCACTGCAGAGTCAAAAGACATTGCTGTTAAGTGTTACTGATTTAAATGATCAGCAGCCTATATTTATGCAGCCAGAAGGCTACCAGGCCTCTGTTTCAGAAGCTGCTTCACCTGGAACCACTGTACTAAGGGTTATGGCCAAGGACATGGATGAGGATGGCCCGAATTCTTATGTTACCTACAATCTAGATGGGATCCTCTCCTCTTTTGTACTGGATCCTGATAGTGGTGTTTTAAGGCTAACCCAATTCTTGGACTATGAATCAGAACCTATACTAAATTTAGTTGCAGTAGCAACAGACCATGGGAAACCTCCTCTCTCTTCCACCTGCACCATCACTATTACCGTTGAAGATGCGAATGACAATGAACCGGTTTTCATGCAGCAGTTCTACAATGCATCCCTGCAAGAACATGCTGCTTTAGGACTCTGCTTTCTCCAGGTAAGGTTTTTGAACTTCCATCTGGTTTTGTTTTTCTTCAGATACACAGGGCTGCATACAGCTTATCACATGCAGTGCCCTCTCCCTTTTCTTTAGTTTCTGTTCTAATTTTATTTCTGTTGAAATGATTGGGAAATGTAACACCCAAAATAAATAAATATGCAATTTTTGCTACCTCTATCTATTACTTGCAATTTTATGTTGTCCTGGCACCTTTTTAAAAAATAGTTTTCACTTAAAACTGGCAGAACGGTTATTGCAGTTTCTCCAATTAAAAGCACATTTTGGGAGAAATTCTACAGGCTTCTGGCTTTTCCTGAGTTCTGCAGAACAGAGTGTTTTCAAGACACTTTTACAGAGCTACGCATGCTCAGTGAGCCCCCTACCTCTGCCTGTTCCAGAACTATATAGTAGCTACTGGATGAACTTTCTATGGCCTCTTTGTAATTAAGACTCAGCAGTTAGAAAACCAATTATAATTCACTTTTAAGGAGGGCTACAGAAAGCACGAGATATCAAAAACCTGAAGAATTAGGAATGATTTGTCCAAAGTGATGCTGATTTCAGAGGAGAGAGTTGCAGCTACCAGCCAGTGGGCTGGTAATAATAATTCAGGATTATTTATACTTGAATTTTCTTTAATAATTTAGTTCGTTAATTCTTCTTCACATACTGTTTGATGGGATATGCTTATGTTTCGATCAGGGCTATGCACCGCTGGATGCAGTGCTTCTATGTGGAGATAAAGTCACCATAACCAATGTAATAACTAATGTAACTTCTTGCTTGCGGCAGCTGCATGGGAATGGGGGAAGTTAAAGGGACACTAAACTGGAGATTTTAACTACCTTCCTGCTGGATCTATAATTCACAGGAAGGATTGCTTATTTCCTCCTCCCTGTGAATAATAGAAACCAGGCTATGCAGGGTTTAACTTACCTTCCAGTTGATCTGACCCAATCTGACTCCTATCTTTCTTATAAGCGCATATGAACAGACAATAGAAGCAGTTTGGGACAGAGTGTTATCTGTTGTGAAAAAAACACGAGTTTAGCACCAGCAGGTAAGTTTAAAGGACAGTATATGCGAGACGTGCTTGGTCACGGCGTGATGACTTCACATATGGCAAAAAGCATCATGACACAACACAGACATATAGAGAAATGTGTGAATCTGCTAGTAAATATCGCAAACTATAGTTCTGTATTCATAAATAATGCTAAATATTACATCACAAAGATTGTATTAAATTCAGAGCGTAGCCAGATGGAAGAGCCCGTAGTGCTGTATAAGCATGTAATTTATATAACCCAGAATGAAGCTTGTAAAGTACAATGGTAGATAGAAGCAAGTTTTAATCCCAGTGAATTATAGATTGCTTTTACACACATAAAAGAAATGCAATTATTTCCCAACTAAAACAGAATTGTGTGATATGGGCATAAAGCCAGCAAAGTTACACACTGGGTAATCCTTGAGTTCGATTCAATCCTTGGACACATCTGCAAGGAGTTTGTATGTTCTCCCCATGCTTGCGTGGGATTCCTCCGTGCCCCCTGGTTTTTAACACAATCATAAAGACATACTGATAGGTTGTATGTGTCAAATAAATGGGCTTAGATTGTAAGCTGTGGTGAGTGACTCGAGTATAAACCAAGGTTCGGTTTTCAGGCTATTTTTAATTAGATTAATTAGATTGTAAGCTCTACGGGGCAGGGACCTCTTTCCTCATGTTACATGTTTGAAGCACTTGTATATTTCATGATGCTCATACTTATTTATATATTTATGTATTTATTTACCGTCCCCCTTGTACGACTTATTGTGTTTTATATTGTACAGCACTGCATCCCCTAGTGGCGCTATATAAATAAACACTTACATACATACAAATACTAAAAACCTTGGCTAATACTCTAGTATATACGGTATGTTATTTTGTTTGTCTGAACAGATTGGTTTTTAAAATGTTATGATATAAAGAATATTTTAACACTGTATGTAACTTTACTGTTTGACCAGATATCACAGTGTATCTGTTATGTTAGAAAAATACTTTCATTTCATTTCTCCCACTGTTTATTTTCTATTCAGGACATTCTCATACAGTTGTGCTAACTTTATTAGTTACACCATGAAAGTATAAGAAATGTGAATATAACATTAACATTCCTGTTTTAATGGTGGGTATAGCATCTAAATATATTAATACATGTGTCTACAAAGCACAGTGATCTATTGCCTCTTCTTTGTACATGGAAACATTTAACAACACATGACTTTTATCATGGCATTACAAATGACAGGACCTGTGATGAACTATTTTCCCAAAGAATTTCAGCAAACACCCAGTAAAGCAGGAAGCTACAACTTACTATAAGATGGACTAAAATTGCCTACCCAAACAGAAGGCTATAGGTCAAAAATAATTTTATTAAATACTAAATTTGAACCTGCAAAAACATACACTGTATCTAGTTGATTTACCACTTGCTTCCATCTAGTCAAATATGCTTTTACCAGCAACCCCCCAGTTCTTCTTAAGAATCGGTCTCTCCTACATCCCCACCCCCCAGTCTTTATCCTGACTATTATGGGCTATCTCCCCCTTATTTTCCTCTCGCGGGTACGAGCGTGTCTTTAAGCCTCCTCCCACCGTGGAGTGCTCCGGCTTCTCCAACGGAGGAGATTGATGACGCGGCGCTCATGCTTTTGCGTCCGTCATCCATGTCATTTACAGTTGTCTTTTAGTACATAAGATATTCATAGAAGGTTTTTGCATCTAAAGTCCCACTATCTGAGTGTATTGCAAAGATGCAATGCTAGACTTTGCTGCCAACCCTTCCATCCTCAATAAAAATCAAAATTGTCCCCAAAAGTGCAGATGCTTACAAGTCTAATGAAGAGAGCTTGGGATTTGATAGTTCAGATTCCACAAGGTAAATGTTTATTAAAGTGAAGAAGAGTAAAGTAACTTTAACATTAGAAAAGTCTTCCTTATTTATTTACAAAAAACAAAATTACACAAAATTGTCAAAATTACAAAAGTTAATAGAAAGATACAAGGTAAGTGAAAAAAAGGTTTTCATGTCCATTAATGAACCTAGCTGATATTCTAGATGGTGCAATAATATTAAGGTGTTTGCTAGAAAAAGAACGTAGAATTTTGTTAGAAGGGAAGCCTGCATATAGAAACCAATGTACTGTAAAACAATAGTTATATATGCTAGGAGATACAGTACATAGTTTCTGCATACTGTAAAGAAAGACATGACAACAGATATTACCTCTCCACAGCCAAAGCACGTAATATGAAATCAGCAGGTAGCGCTGCCAGCACTTGCATGATATATTGATAGTGTGATTCTCATTGTGCATGCAAACACGAATTGACTGTGCTGCAGTAGAATGCAGATCGGTGAATTTACTATACCTGTCTGGCATTGCTTAGTGTATAAAGAAATACTGTATTCATTTTTGTTATGTAGAGATGTCTACAGATCATACATTGCCCAATACAAGCTGTGATTTACTTGGATGCCACAGTGTCATTTACCAATATAGACACTAAAACCAAATATAGATGTTATTCTGCATAGTTTTTCTTCAGAAATATTCTGACAATTTTCCAGACTCATCCTGAATTCATAATAAATGCCAGATATTTATTTCATAAAGAAAAAATCTGTGTTTATTCTGAAATCTCAAATAATGGTCCAAGCTGGGGAGTGAAAGTCAAATATACTGTTATATATTAAATTTACGATTGAACGTTGAATCAATTTAATATTTGAACAGTGAATGACTAGCATAATTACTGGCTAACAGTGCAACTTAAAGGTTATGTCCACCCTTAAAACTAACTTTTCCCATAATATAGATATTGGTCCCCCACCCCCAACCGCATTACTATTAGAGCAAGAAAGTCCCCGATCTTCACTTACCTTACCTCTCTCCTTCGCCGCACAATCCTGGCCCTCTGCTTGCATAGAACTGCAAGCAGGGGGCGGGACTGGCAGCCGCGTCCATGATTGGCTGAGAGGCAGCCAATCACAGACACGGCTGCCGGTACTGTAGAACAGCGAAGGAGAGAGGTAAGGTAAGTAAAGATGGTGGGACTTTCTTGATCTAATAGTAATGCGGTTGGGGCTAGGAGACCAATATCTATATTATGGGAAAGGGGTTTACTGCTAGGGGGAGGGAGACCAAATTGGGAGGGAAAGGGAGGGGGGGGGGCTCTTCTGCGCATGGCAAAATTCTATCGGAAGGGAGACAGGAGGCAGAGCCCTATATGGACTCTGCAATACTCCTGCTGGCCAGTTTTTGGGACTTTGGGGAGGGATTACAGGGCATCCATTTGGATCTGGGATGTAAGGTAAGGATTTTTATACACTACAGATTGGGGCCAGTAGTGGGGGGGATTATAGTTTTGGGGGTGGACATGCCCTTTAATAATTTGGCTTGAATGAGCCAAATAACTGTCTCCCACGAAGAAGTTACCCTTTATGAAAGACACAGACATGGTAAAGGCATAGGCCTTTTTTCATTTAAAGGACATGTCCACCCCCCAAACTATAATATAACCCACTACTGGCCCCACTATGTAGTGTGTTGAAAATCCTTACCTCACATCCCAGCTCCAAATGGTTCTCCTGTAGTCCCCCCCCAAAGTCCCAAAAACTGGCCAGCAGGAGTACTGCAGAGTCCATATAGGAATAGTTTGGCATGTGCAGTGCAGCCATTCTCCCTCTCCCTCCCAATTTTGTCTCCCTCCCCCTAGCTCCAAACCCTTTTGATATAATGTACTGCTCCCTCCCCCAACCTCAACCACATTACTATTATTCACAGAAAGTGCCCCGATCTTTACATACCATGCCTCTCTCCTTCGCCGGTCTGAACTCCCGGCAGCCGCGTCTGTGATTGGCTGCCTCTCAGCCAATCACGGACGCGGCTGCCGGTCCCGCCCCCTGCTTGCATTTCCGTGCAAGCAGAGGGCTGGGGCAGTGTGGCGAAGGAGAGAGGCATGGTAAGTAAAGATCGGGGCACTTTCTGTGAATAATAGTAATGCGGTTAGGGCTGGGGGAGGGAGCAGTACAGTATATCAAAAGTTTATCAGAATTGTGGACATGCCCTTTAACACTCTTTAGGGCACAGACACACTGCAACGCAAACGCATGCGATTTCATGTGCGATTTCGTTGCGTTTGCGCATGTGTTTTTTCCATTAACTATTGAAAAACGCATGCGATTGCGATTTAAAATGCGGAACGCAATTCGCAAACGCGCATTTTCGGTTTGTTGCCGCGCTTTCAATGATATGAAAAAACTTAAGCGCAATCGCAAATGCAAAAAAAGCGCAGCAGTGTGGCCTAGCCTTTCCTCCATCAATTTGGAGCATGCCCCCCAATACTCAACTTTAACAAGGTAAAACCAATCACTGCTATGCTACATTACATGTAGCTGTGATGTACATCTTCCTCTCAGAATTTAAATCCTATTTATTTTTGTCGGACCCATATCCGACACGGCACCCCTTGGTTCTGAAATCCTAATGTCCCGTCCGGACTGATCATTCAGATTTTGGGACTTCTGAGTCTATTTTCTATAATTATGAACGTTCGAGGATTATCAAAAATAGCCTTGAACGTTCGAAAATACGCTCAGAAGCTCAAAATTAGTTTCCGATCGTATTTTTGAGGATTATCGAACATTTCAGGCTATTTTCGAAAATAAACTCAAATGTTCGATAATTATTGAAAACGGTCTCCGAAGTCCCGAAAGTATGTTTTGTTTTCGGATCTAAGGGATTTTCCTGAGATCTGTAAATCCGAAAACGGAACAAAACTTGCCAGTTTCGTCCATCTCTAGCACCAGTGTGCGCTATAGTTAAGGTGAATCTGGAAATAAAATGTGTTGCTTTGGGTCATTGTGAAAACCACAATTAAAGGTTTTACGGGATTACTAATATGAGCAAAAATTTATTCATTACTGTGTGATATTATCAAACTATAATTTTGATTTTCCGAGGGGAAAAAAAGCATGTTTGTTAAAATGAATAGAAGAAAACAAATGGTGGCTATGTTGTGTTGAAGCCTACAAAGGGGCTTCTGCTTTTAAAAATGATTACAGTATTCAAATTGTAAAGGAAAATGTTTTTCCCTATTTTTTTTAATGTTTAACCATAGTGCAGGTTTAGAAATGTGTTCCTTTTGCAGTATTATTATATGCCAGAATGTGGTAACTGCAATTACCTCTTTTGTCGCTCAAAAATCAGCAGTACATAAAAAGAACAGGACTGTAATAGGGAGAAATGTAAGGGATAAATGGTCTATATAGATCTCTTATGTGAGAAAGGCAGGGAACTTTACAGACAATGTAGAACATAATAACTACAGACAAACGATATCAATGCAAGAAGAATCATATATAATTTTTAGAAGCAGCAGAGAGCAGTAAAGCCTGTAATAAAGTACAGGAGGCTGCAATAGTAAAGTCATTCCAGTACAATAAGCTAAGCCAACGCAAAAGAAACATAGAACAATTGTTCTTTCACTCTACAACTTACCAGCAGCTTTAAAGGAACACATTAGCCACCCACCTGAATTGCTTATTTATAGATTTCAAAGTAGACCAAAATGTTTATGTGGAGCAAAAAGAATGGGAAAGACATTAGTGTTAGAGCAGTGTTCTACAAAGTCTTTAAACCCACAAGTGTGAAAGAATATATGAAAGCAGGCACAGTGCTGTGTAAAATTAAATAGATAATTGGCAGAAATGACAGGATCTGTAACTGTAGGATTGTATATCTACAATATCTATCTGAAAGGAATGCCACCCTCACTTGGCATTCAAGATGTTTGGAAACTACAACTCCCAGATAATAAAGCATGCTGGGAGTTGTAGTTCCCAAACATCTTGAATGCCACCCTCACCCTCCCACCCAGTTCAGTTTGTACCTGTGGGCTCTTCTCCCTGTGGGCTCTCCTCCATCCAAGCAAGGGCTTCCTCCATCCAAGCAAGGGCTTCCTCCATCCAAGCAAGGGCTTCCTCCATCCAAGGGCCAGCATTGAAGAAACGGTATCCTCAATCATGCTCTGCATTCCGGCATCCGCGCGCTCATTCCTGTACTGGCGCGCCGGCTGACGTCACTGCCCGGCAACGGGCTTGGCGCCGGGCTGTGACGTCAGGCCGGCGCCAGTACAGAGAAAGATCGTGCGGCTGCCGCAATGCTCAGGTAAGCTGTGACTCGAGTATAAACCGAGTCCAAGTTTTCAGGCTGATTTTTCAGCCTGAAAAACTCAGTTTATACTCGAGTATATACGGTAAGTCATTTCAGGTAAAACATTGGTGCCCAGCCTGTGGCTGTGGGGCCTAGGCATATCTTAAAAATTTGTGGCAAGTAGGCGGGGCCTGGGCAGATCTCGAAAATGTGTAGCAGGCTGGCAGGCCTGGGTGAAACGTGGGACAGCCCTGGGCAGATTGGGGGGAGGTAAACACTGGGGAGCAGAAAATAAAACTTTGGTTTTATTCATGGCTGTGGAGTTGAAGTTGTGAATTCAAAATTTTTATAATATAAATCCATATCCCAGTTTAAGACTTTATTTAATATGTTCTCTGGGATTTGTAATTAAAAAGCTGACTATCTCGTCATAGACTTTCCAGCATTACCATCTATTTTTAAATTATCAAATCTGCTCAGAAGGTTTTAAAAGATGTACCTCCAGATGTTTCAAAAGTAATTTTTTTAATCAAATTTTATACACATCTGATTAGAAAAAAAAACTCAGTCATAGGTTGCTCAGTTGAAAGTCTGTATTTTGACTAGGCTTGTTAACGCATATGGAACACTTCTTTTTATGGCAAGGTCTGGGAACTTATCCAGAAGCAACCCTGAATTAAAAGTAAGGATTGCTAAACAATCTGACACTAATTTGTAGATAAGTGATTCAATGCCTCTTTTCATCTTTGAATTTAAGTCATTCATAAAAAAAGAAATACAGTGTTTAAAACTGTTTACGTAATGGAAGAATTTTAGGGTTTTACACTCATTCATTCATAATTCAAGACTGGAGACACAACACGTATTTTTAAATATAATGACTAAAATCATCAAAATATTCCTTGTATACAACATGCAGCATGTGTTGTTCACATACTCTATGCGATTGTGTTAAACTTGGCTAAAAGAATTCTTAAAAAAACGTTGTTTCTTTTGGCACAAATATCTATCTCTCTCTGTACATGAAAAGGTTTTACTTAGGTTCATACACACGTGCAATTGCGGGGGTGAACCGCGACGCACAAAGTGTATGAGCACCCGTTTTGTATTTCAATCGTGGCCACTTTGGGTGCTTTGTCGAGCCTCGTTGACCAATTCACCAGGCGGATCATCAACGAGGCCCGAATGTTCGTTTCAGCCAACAAAGTGCACATAAACACCACGATTGTCGTCTGAAACGAGCGCTCATAAAAATTGTGTGTATGAACCTTTAGACTTAAGCTGGAAACACACTAGGCAGACATAAATATATTAGAGATATCTATCTAATGTCTAAAGCTTAGAGATATCTATCTAATGTCTAAAGCAGCTGTTTTTTCTTGAGATAATCTCGTCAGGCCCATTCTTTTTGTGATCTCAAATTGATTGCATATAAGAAGGGTCTAAGGTGGTTCTTAGACCTTTAGTCTGGTAGTAAAAAAATCTTCATGCCTATGTAATAAATGTTTTTATTGTTAAAAATGGTGCTAATTTTGCTCCAACCAATTAGATGTTAGCTTTCAAATGTTAGCTAATATCTGATTGGTTGGGGCAAAATTAGCACAATTTTTACCAATAGGAACTTATATTACAATGGCCTACTTGTATTTTATAATTACCACATTATGGAGTAACCAACTGCTTTCTAGCTTTTCCCACAGTCATTGTTACTGACGATTCTTACATATCTGACATTGGAAAACCCCAAAGGTCAATCCCCACCACCCCATCCTATTCGAAGTTTCCAGGTTATGACCTAAACTGCTAGGTCAGGAACAGACTGGGGTCTGCAATAGCACCACCTTGAGCAGAAACAAATTCCTGACTTTAAATTGCTATCCCTGTAAGTGGAAGTTTGTTATAAATTACTTTGATATTAAGGACATGGAAAAATAGGACATTTAAACAAGACAGGCATTTAAACAAGGTTGGTGTGTGTTGGTGTTGTTTATTTAGAAGGGACAGTTAGTTAGTTCGCATCCTGCCAGATTACCTGTTGTGTCCCTGAGGTCTGTAATTTCCCTCAATACAGTATAGATTAGTGTTTTGTTTTAAGTGTTTCCAGTCTTATCTAATAAACTCAATATTATATATGGAGAATAGAGGCAATAATGAACCTTCATCGAATTATAAAATGACTGGTTTCTCGATCAGTAGTCTGCCTGAAGTGCCTTGCCTAAGGAGGACAGAAATATGGAAGGGGCATATTTCTGCACGTAATGCAAAACATGATATGGGTCCAGGGACTTGGAGACAGAAGAGAAAGAAATAAAACAATACAGGTAACAGGGACAGGTGGAGGAGAATAAATAAGGAGAGATGCGTGAAAGACGAGAGAGGATGGAGAAAAACAGGCTTTGTTTGGTGCTAGGGAGCTCATTAGAATAAAGCATATTAAAGGAGAACTAAACACAACATTTTCCACTCCAAAATCTAATCTAAAATAGCAAAACAGTAAATAGCATTAAAGTAAATGTTACCACTTGAAGAACTGTATGAAATAACTGTGTGTATGTTACAGTTACTGGACACACCCCTGATCTCAGTCACATGCTCCCTTGCCTATTTTGTCCTGTTAAAAGATTGGCTAGAGGCTACAAGTGGGTGTGACCAACTGTACCATCTGTAAAAAAAACTTCTTAGGTCTGAGCATGTGTAAAGAATATAAAGGTCGGTGACCACACTTTGCGATACCAGAACACTCGGAAATAAGACACAAGGAGACCTGCCTTCTAATTCAATGTTGTTCTGAGGCTTTAGTTGTCCTTTAATAGCAATCTAGCCTTTAGCAATATTAGCCCAATAAGCCTTTAGCAGTATAAGCCCAATATTAATGGTGCCCAGGGGAGAATTTAAGAAGTTTTGAGCCTGAGGACGTTTTGCAGACAGTTTATTTCTCGATTGCTTTCTAGCTGTAGTATTTGGGATATTTAAAGGAAAACTTTACTGTAAACATAAACTTTTTCAAAAATGAGAAGTACCTGGGGCAGGGAGGTAGGTTTAATTATTCCTACCTCCTAATATTGTTTCTACAGCAATACAATTTTCATCTGCCAGGCCAGTGCCCTGGGTCTCCCTGTTTTAAAGATAGTGTTGAAGTAAAGTAAATGTTAATTTTACAGTGCTAGTACTTATTTCCTTTGTTGTAGAGAGGGGGCAGTCATAAGGTAGCTGGCTAAAGGGAGAAAAAAAGTATAAATCCAGCCTTGGTTGCTTTATTAAACCATCTTGCTCAGAAATACCTTAGTTTGTGGAAAACTAATTTGATTAGAATAGTTTACACTCCAATGGAAATGATCAATCCAAATGGTATTACCATATATACTCGAGTATATGTCGAGGTTTTCAGGCTGTAAAAACAGCCTGAAAACAGAACCTCGACTTATACTCGGGTCATTCACTAACTTGTAAGAAGAATCTGGCTGCTGCATCTCCTGATTGTCGCATCCACTGACGTCACTACTCGGCGCCTGTCTTATTTCCCGGCTCCGAGTGATGACGTCAGTGGGTGCGATGATTCAGCCGGATTCTTCTTACAAGTTAGTGAAAGTTGCCAAATGCTGCCGGTAGCGGTTTTCAGTTATTCAGCTGAGTTTTTCAGCTCTAGGGGGGGTTTGCAGTTCCACTGCAGATGTTAGTAAACTACAACTCCCAGCAACTAAAGCAAAGTAGTGGTCATAATTTCTACCCTCGACTGATACTCGAGTCAATCACTTTTACTAATTTTTTAGGTAAAAATAGGTACCTCGGCTTATACTCGCATCAACTTATATTCGAGTATATACGGTAATCTAATAATTAAAAATGATCAATTGTGCATAGATCTTAATGTGATGATCCAGTTGACTATTATTGTGCTCAAGCAGTGGCCAGCAGAGCTGAAAGGTTCATTAGATGTATGGTTCCTTATGAGGAAACATTTCACACATTTCTACTTCATTGATACAAGACCCGGGGTCTTTAAAACATTTAAATAATTATATGAAAGGGAGAGGGTGGTGCCCAGGATATATTAAATAATGCAACATTGTTTCATCTAAGAACCACCTCTCCAAATGTTATATTCAATGTAAGTAATGTATATGTAAAATGTACCAAGCACACTGTTGGGAATATGCAGTAAGCACTTTTTCCACAAGGTGGTTCAATGAGTAAAACTCATGGGATTTCCTTTGGTAAAGTAATTAGTCTGGCTCCTGATATTCTTCAAAGGGAATGTGGGAATAAATACAGCAGAGGCAGTATTCTCTAATTCTGCTGATTACCACTATCCTGCCGCTTAACTTGAGAGAAAGGGATACAGGAGGCTAGTCTGCAGGATGAAGGGAAAATATAAACACATTGTAGCAGTTTTTATCACAATTCATATGGTATAATCCACAGGTGTCAAACTCAAGGCCCTCGGGACGAATCAGTCCCACCTCACTATTTTTTGTGGCCCCCAGGGACTGTATAGCATCCAAGACTTACTACACTGCTATCTATTTGTGCAGTCCCAAGCATCGGCATAACTATATATCTGCCTGCTAGATACCAGCGGAATTAGCTGATCGCATGCATTTTTACTAAGATATGGGCTATCAGCTGTTTAAAAACAGTATCTAGCAGGCAGATATATAGTTACACCATTGCTTGGGACTGCACAAATGGGACTTGCAAAAATGAATAGCAGCAAAATAAGGCTTGGATGCAGTCACCTCTGTAACAGCTGATTGAGTATCTAGCCCGGCACTGGGGAAAGGAGGTGTGATAAAGGGCCTGCCATTGGAGTAAGGTTGGCATTCCACATTAGCACATGATTGTGCCATAGGCAGTGGTCCCAGTCCAAAAGTGTACTTCATACCCTTTCCC
The DNA here is from genome assembly GCA_019447015.1 of Hymenochirus boettgeri. Classification (NCBI taxonomy): domain Eukaryota; kingdom Metazoa; phylum Chordata; class Amphibia; order Anura; family Pipidae; genus Hymenochirus; species Hymenochirus boettgeri. The sequence goes on along the minus strand of CM033469.1, from coordinate 114,507,037 downwards.
TGCTGAGACCCAGCACTAGGCACAAGCGTGACAGAATCCAAAACCTGTGTCTGCAAAGTATCTTAATAAAAGAATTTGGCCCACCGCTTAGCCTGTCTTTTTGATTTTGGCCCTTTATGTGAGTTTGACACCCCTGGTATAATCAGACCATAACAGGAACCCTCCAATTCCTGTTTTAGATATGTAAGTATTTTTTGTAATATTGTATGGTATAAAATATCACGCACATAAGTTTTCCTCCAGTTTTGCACTGAAATAAGGAAAACTGGAATCCGTGTTAAGATTTTCTGCCAACTGGTGGGAGTAAGGCACTATTATTAGAGAGGAAAGGGAAGTTAAAAGTTGTAAAAATCTGGATTATTTAACAGTAATTAAAATAACAGCTATGATAATATTTTGGTATAACTATGCTCACTTTTTAGATTTTATATTGTATTCGGAAGAGAAAAAATATTTGATCATTGGTATTATTTTATAGTGTGACGGTCAGTAAGCCAAAGATAACTGGTCAGTTTCCAAAAATATGCAAAATCTGCATTTTGTGTGTTAACAAATGCGGGACTGGTTAATCAGTTTTTCGAATTAAGTTGTATACATAGACTGACACTAAATAAAATCTATTTATTGGGTATAATAATGGTTGCAGAAGTAATATTCACCTTTTTACTTCAATTGTAAAAAAGGCGCATTACTTCTATAATCTTACATTTGAAAATGGACATTAAAAGTACATATTTTTGTTGTAATGATTTATGCTTATCTAATGTTGATTTTTGTTTATTCTTTGGGTATGTAGAAAGCATTAAAGGGGAACTATAGTAAAGAGTAACAAGAGTATCATTAGGGCAGATAGAAATGAGTATTCTTCTTTAAAGGACAACTAAAGCCACAGAACAACACTGAACCAGAAGGTAGAACACCTTGATATAAAACCAGTAATCTGTGTCTTAACTCTAATTTTGATACAGGCGCTGGGAAATTTACCTAAATAACATATGGTTTGTGCTTTACGTCACAGCATTCTAGAATCACACAATTGAGTCAACGACCATTATGTTCTGCACATGCTCAGTCCTTAGCTATGGCAGAAACTTGTTGCAGTTGGTCACACCCATTAATAATCTCTAGCCAATCATTTTACAGGACAGATAAAGCAAGGAAGCAGGTGACTGAGGTCAGGAGGTGTGGTCTGACACTGCACATACACACAGATACTTCATCCAGTTCTTAACAGGCTTACATTTATCTTAATACAATTTAATGAAGTGGGATTTTATAGTTTATTGGTGTTTTTAGGGGGGTTGTTTTCAGATTCTGGAACATAAAAAATTGGGTTTAGTTCTCCTAAATACCTGGGACAGAGATATAGGACTGGTAATTCCAACCTCCCAATATTATTTCTGTGGGGAGCACCAGCCCCAAGAATACTGATTCCTCCAGTGTTCCTTCGAGTTTCAGCCCTATCTATAACTAATCAGAACTAATCCAGGGCTAACCTGGCAAATAAAAACTATTCAATAAAACAATATTGTGAGGTAGGCATAATCAGTCCTATGCCCCAGGTACTCTCTATTTTTAAAAAGTAAATTTTTAGGGTGTAGTTATCCTTTAAAGGGCAACTGTGTTCTCCAAACAAGTTAGGGTTAAATGAAAGCCTGCAGTATTTTCTTTATAATGAGTCAACAATCACATCTCTGGCTTCACCCTGTGAGAAATGATATTAAGGGGAATGTTCAAACTTCCTGCTTCCAGTAGGTTGAGTGACATCACCTTACCTCTGCTAGCCCCTCTGCCCTGGGGGAGAAGCATGCTCAGTAAAGGCTTAATGCTGGGGAAATCAGGAAGTACCTGAGGGAAAAATTGACAGTTGAGAAGGGGAGCCTATTAATGCAGACAGGCTGGTCACATGACTTCAAGCTGGTCACATGGCTGAAAACAGGAAGTGTTCAAGCAGGAAGTAATATTGCTGAATCTTTCCAGCAATAACTTCTCACCAATTGTATCTAGAGATGTGATTTACGTTTTATTTTGAAGGTGTGATGGAAGGCTTTTTATATAATTCTTACTTGTTTGGAAGAATTCAAGACCACAGTTATCCTTTAAGATATAACCAACACTTTGCAGCTCTCAGTTTCTCCAAATCAGCGTCCAACCTTTTCTCTTTATTTTGCTGACTTGTTCCTTTATTGTGCATGAGTTTCTCAAAGAGGAAAGAAGCCATCAGATTGGTGCAGAATATCTGATAGTTTTGATCAGTCGAGCCAGTAGCATTAACAGATGATCTCTCTTCAACTAAAGAATGAATTAAAGTAGGTATTATATGGAATGTAATTGTTTTAAAATATTTTTTTCCATTGGAAAGTTTCATTGTTAAAGAAATATACTTAAATATAATTTTTGCAGGTATTTCCATGATAATGTCCTCCTGTGCTACATGCAATCTAATGCTAATTGTTTTTTCCAATCTAAAATGCACTTCATCGCAGGATAACAGTAGTTATAAAAAATTCTCCTTAATTCATTTTACATGGGGATCCTAAATACTATTTTTATCAATGAAGAAACCTTTTATTTACCTTTTTCTTTAACATCTTAGCTTTATATTTATAATTATGTTTGTCAAAAGAATATTGGTTTTAAAAGCTGCAGAGCTGCAGTCTTAAGGTGGCCATACATATACACGATTTTTACTTACCTGACTGAGCACTCCCACGACATTCGACCGATGCTGCCGGAACCGCCTCTCCTATTCTTCTATGCGACCAACATACGATTGCAAAATAAGTGGGATTTGCGATCGCATGTCGTTCGCATGGCGGTTGTGTAGAAGAACGGGAGAGGTGGTTCTGGCAGCATCGGTCGAAGGTTGCGGGATCGCTTGGTCGGGTAATTAAAAATCGTGTATATAAATGGCCACCTTTAGTTAAGGGCAACAAAGGTCTCCAGATAACCTTGTGAAGGTTCTCATTCATGGTATTTAATTGCCAACAGATTCTTGTACAAGTCATTCTAAATTGAGAAAGCCAGTCGGATAACTAGCAAAACGTCTTCAAGAACTAAACTTTAAGCCCAGTTGATCTATCTGAAAACAACAGATATCTTGAGATAACATTGGCCCAAATGACAGAGCACATTCACAGTCATACAACAAGCTGTGTATCACCTCTCACTTTGCTGTGGCTGATGTGTGATTTATAAAATTAACTCATAATTAACCTTAGCTGGGTAACTCCCATCTAAGTGTATGCAGTACATGTCACATGCTCTGTAGTGCTCAACAGATCAAAACAAGTAAGCTGCAGTCTAGTTTCCTATAAGCTAACAGCCAATCAAGCCTGAGGATTTGAACCCCATTGCCTCATGGAGTGTTTGTTTCTAAAATGTGTATTTATACTGGTGAGCCACCACTACATATGCAAAGAGTACAGGTACATTTTGAAGATTTATCTTCAACTAGGAACATGCTTTTGAAGGTTCTCATTCATCCAGGTCATTGTATATCTGTTGTATTCAATTAGATCAACTAGACTTGAAGTTTAGTTCTTGAAGCAGTTTCGCTAGTCATCCGACTGGCTTTCTCAATTTTCCCACCATTGACTGTGCCTTGGAAGATGCCTTGACTCCTGCTTCTTTTGTTGAAGTGACTTCCTCATTGGTCCCGACTTCTTCCTGTCTTCTGAGCAGGTAATCTTACACCAACAGCCAATTGAAGTAAAGCTTTAAATATTCCTATTATAGGACCTGTTGTTTTAAAATAAAAGTACTCATGAAATCTTTGGTGCCATGTTGGTTGGTCTGATCTGCTCTTGAAAGTTCTTTTTAAATTTCAGAGATACAGTATACCAGGATGTTTTACACAAAGCAATATTATATTTATTCATAATACAGAAGGCTCTGGATTTAGATTTTCCCCCCCTCTGTATACACTATAGAAAATCCAAGTACAGAGTATAGTGGCAATAGTAGTGTAAAGGATGATGTATGTTTCAAGGACTAACCTCATAAAAAATAATCAACATGGATTTAGCAGGAATACAATTTGTCAAACTAACTTGCATGGCTTTAATGAGAAAGTGAGTAGAGATGTCTGAACTTAGCCAAATCCAGTCGCCTCGAGGATCCGTGAATTTTAGAAAAAATTTAAAAATTCGAAAATCCGCGAGTGGACCCATTAAAACCTATAAAAATGAAAGTTCGGCAAAATCCGTTCTACAAACTTACGGGGATTTTTCGAAAATACAAGGATTTTTGCTCCATCCAAAAATGTGAAAAAGCCGCGAAATTTAGAATTTACAAGGATTTCTCGTATTTTCCCGTATTTTCGAAAATTCGAGAAATCCTCGTAATTTCGAAAATTTTTAAAAACGCGGTTCGGAAATGTTCGGAAGGTGGAAAACCGGAAAATCCGCGATATCCACCGTTCGCGAACGAGGTAAATCCGCCGCGGATCCGAACCCGGACTGGGCCATCACTAAAAGTGAGTAGGAATTTACAGGGTTATTCAATTAAAGTTCTTATCGTTTAGAATGGTGCTAATTTTGCACCAACCAATCAGATGTTAGCTTTCAAATGTTAAATAAGATCTGATTGGTTGGGGCAAAATTAGCACCATTTTAAACGATAAGAACTTTTATTGAATCTCCCTGTTAGACTCTGGTATAGCAGTAGATGTAGTTTACTTGGATTTTGCTAATTCTTTTGATGCAGTCCCCCATAGGCTACTAATGTATAAGCTAAGGTCTTTTGGGCTAGGTAGGCACATTTGTACATGGATAGAAAGTTGGTTGATGGATAGGAGGCAAAGAGTAGTTGTTAATGGGGCTTCAACATTATGTACTAAAGTTCTAAGTGGGGTTCCACAGGGTTCTGTGTTGGGGCCACTTCTATTTAATCTATTTATAAATGATTTGGTATTTTCAGCAAGGTTTCTGCATTTGCTGATGACAAAAAACTTTGTCGACCATTAAAAACTTCAATGGATGTACAATCGTTGCAGGTGGCTCTAGATAGATTGTCACATTTGAATTCTAAGTGGCAGATGAGATATAATTTAAAAATCGTTGTGCTACTCATATTATAAATTGCTCTGTTCTAAGCGAATCCCTGTTGGAAAAGTATCTTGGAGTTTTGGTGGATAACAAACTTAAAGGTAGCAAGCAGTGCCAGGCAGCAACAGCTAGAGCCAGCAATATATTGTCTTGTGTAAAGAGGTATGGATTCAAAAGAAAAAAAAATGTATTCTCTATATTTACAAAGCATTGGTAAGGCCTCATTTGGAATATGCAGGGCAATTTTGAAATCCTTGGTACAAAATGGAAATCTTGGAAATGGAGAGGGTTCAGAGAAGGGCAACTAAAATAATAAAGGGAATGGGGGAGCTTGAATATGAAGACAGATTGGATAAATTGCAATTAAGTTCACTAGAGAAAAGGCGTTTGCATGGGGATATGATTTTACCAAAAAAAAAAATGTCAGAGGACATGCGGACATCCCTTAAGACTTGAATAAAAGAAGTTTAATCTTTAAGTTCTGAAAGGGTTTTTCACTGTGAGAACGGTAAAGTTATGGAACTGTCTTCCATTGGAGGTTGTGATGGCAGGTTCATTGGTCAGTTTCAAAAGAAAGCTGGATGAGTTTCTAAAACCAAGGAATGCTGCAGGTTACTGGTATTGATACATAAAGTAAAGTTGATCCAGGGAATTTTTCTGATTGCCACTTGGAGTCAGGAAGGTTCATAATTCTGGTGTGGTGTCATAATGTGGGTATTGCTGAGTAGGATGGACTGGATACTATACTCTCCTAGAATGGGATGTGCAGTGGAATAATTTCTTATAAAATCTAATCAACTATGTCACTGAGTGACTAATTTCTTATATTCCACTGCACATCATATTCCCTTTACAGCCAGTTTCACCCTTATCAGTAAATACATGCCATAAAAAAGTAAAAGTAGACAGTATAGATCTGATTGTAAAAATGCCATTAATCTCAAGAACCAGCAATATTAATTCCCTCCATTTAACGGACTTGTGGTCTTTGTTCACCTTCTTTGTATGCTTTATTTGCTTTTTTTGTGAGGAAATGGTCTGATGTGTTTGAGAATGGTATATATGTGTATGGGAGGTATGAGTATGAGGTATGGAAGGTATAAGTATACAAACCTGTTTACTGTTGTGCTGCAGTACTGTGAACAGATTTTCTTCAGCAAATTATTTCTACAGTAGGTCTTCTATGGTCTTTGCCTCATATTGGCTGTTAGTAATAGATTCATACTGTACTTAGCTTGCAATAGTTAAATTCTAAGACGTGAGTGTGCATTACATTTTCGGGGTGGATTTAAAATTGAGAAATGTGAAGCAAGACTGTGCCAATGCTTTCAGAACTGAATAATTATTTATGTGGTAAGATCATTTTTTATTGTCTTTTTAATAATTTGGAAGTTGTGGTACATTGTTTTAGAGAAGTATAATGCTAAAATTGGGTTACTGTAACACACATCAAAGTGAGTGACCTCAATTACCAATTGAAACAGGAAGATGATTGCATTTGATCTTTTTGGTGGAAACATCTTTTTTTTAATTTGATATATGGTTACACTGACAATGAAGATAGGATTTACAACTTTGCTGCCTAGTAAAGATTCAGTCTCTGTGAGAGGTTTACTGTATGTGCCATGCTATTAAATTAACCAAGGATATTGACTGCCATCCGATTCAACACTCACACAGAAGTACAGACAGCAGTTGTGAGTTGTCCAACAACCCATGTATAAGTTAATCTTTGGGTCAATGCGGCAAGCCTAGAAAACATAAAGGCCACCAGGAAGTCTGATTAATGATAAGACTAAATGTTACATGATCTGAAAAAATAATGTGCTGCTTTTCAGACACTTAAGTGTTTCAGTATAGCTCAAACCAGTTAGCAAAATAAAGAAAAATCTCACCTACCTATTAATGTTACACCTATGCACTATAGCAACAATAATAGTGTGATGTGCAAACAACAGTCCTTTCTTACTGGGAATACTGAAATAATCACTTAAGAAAGAGGCAGCGAAATCCTGTACATTGTGTACACAACATTTTCAGGCAGAACATTCCACAACCTGCCCTAACAGAAAAAAAAACATGTTATATTTGTTGTATTCAGTTAGATCAACTGGACTTGTAGTGTAGTTCTGTCCTCACCCCTGGGTTTGCTTTCTAACTCTAGCTTTACTCACCTGAAATCTCCTGCTGTGCATCGTTAACAATTCTGGGTTTGTGATCCAGCCAATACCACCCAAGCCAGATGGAATTTATCCTGTGGTGGGCAAGTGTTAAGAATATAAAGGGACAAAATATTTGGATACTGTCAGGAAAGTGTGTAGTGACTTGGCAAGAATGGGTTAACTATTGGTATTAGTTAGGACCAATAAAAATACCATTCCACCCTGGAACAGTCCTTTTGTTTATATTACGATTAGTGAAGCATGGAACCAGATCTTCTTTTCCAGACAATGTGGGGCCGAACCGTGTATCTGGAATTATCTTCAGCTAGGGGTCTGATGGGTACCCTAAGAGGTCATTTTAAGGACAACCATACATGTAAAATAAATGTATTTCGGTATTGGAATATGTAAGACAGAAAACAGTATTATACTTGTGAATGGGAAAGTAGGCCCATTAAAATGATACCCAACATGGAGCCCTTATTCCCTTTCCAAGGCGAGTTATTAATATCTTGGGAAATATGGATTACACACAGGTCATGTTTGGTATTGGAGGAATTGATAATTAATACAGGAGAGGAATATGTGGTCAATATCCCATTACAATGTACATATCTACATTTATATGGAATCTGCCTAACTGAGGGGGGAATGAATGCTTTTGGCTAGTCGTAAATCTGGACATTCCTAGACATTCCCACCTCATGCATAGCAGGAGGGAGTGGTTCATCAAAGAGTTTAAAAATCCTTGTAGCCCCTATAACTGTGTTCATACTGAGGGGACATTCCTAGACATTCCCACCTCATGCATAGCAGGAGGGAGTGGTTCATCAAAGAGTTTAAAAATCCTTGTAGCCCCTATAACTGTGTTCATACTGAGGGGACATGCTAAAACCGTGTGTATGGACCCGATGTTTCTTCCCGCCCCAGGATACAGGACTTCTTCTAGTGAGTAGGGTCTGTGAATATTTTTATCCTTTTTATTTTATATAACTGTTGTACCTATTGTATGTCATTTTATTATAACACCATTTTCTTTTATCTTTGTATGATATGCACTGTCCACCTTTTGGAATATTAAATCTAAAATTTAATAAGTTTTGTCTTTGATGCTCTAAAATAACTCAGCCTCTGATAAGTTTATATGTGGTTGGATCGAATGTTTTGCAGTGTAAATGCTAATTAACTCTGTGACTGCTTGTGAAGGACTGATGCTAATTAACCAGTTAGTTGCTGGAGTGAATGGTGTAGTGTTAACCATTTAGCTGCCAGGACAGGGGTGTGCATAGTCAGTGAGAGTCAAGAATGTTTTTGGGGCATCTTTAAGGCCATAACTTAAAGTTGTGGCAGCTTGTACTGATTGATTGGTCAGATCACATGCCCAGTGAACTGGCGTTCGTGACAGATACATTTTAGATTACACGTATATACTTGAGTATAAACCGACCCGAGTATAAACTGAGGTACCCAATTTAACGAATAAAAGTGATTGACTTGAGTATAAACCAAGGGCAGAAAATGTGACCACTATTGCCTCTATTTCTGTATTGTTTTAAAGCTTTAGTTGCCCTTTAAATGGACAGCAGAATTCCCATACAATAATAACATACTGGATATGGCTATTACTGCATGAGAATTCTGCTGTTCATTTAAAAGAAAAATACATTCTTAATCCTTGGCACTCCAGATTTTTGGAAACTACAACTCCCAGGATGCTTCATTAGCTGGGAGTTGTAGTTTCCAAACATCTACACCCTCCCCCTCCCACCCAGTTTAGTGGGTACCTTCTGTGGGCTCTCCTCTGTGTGCATCCAGTTCCTGTCTGGTTCCTGGGCTTGTCACTGTTGTGCAGTATGTGTGTGCCACCCAAAGATTACATGAGCGATCCGGCAGCAGCACGCTCATTCCCTGTACTGGCGCGCCAGCTGATGTCACTAATCGGCACCGGGCAGTGATGTCAGCCGGCGCGCCAGTACAGGGAATGAGCGTGCGTGCGCAGCTTCTTGATTGGTAAGGTAAGCACTGACTCGAGTATAAACCGAGTTTAAGTTTTCAGGCTGTTTTTCTGGCCTGAAAAACTCGGTTTATACTTGAGTATATACGGTATAACATTATAAGTAAGCTCCATCATATTTTTTTGCATAATAGATCCTGCCAAACCAATCTGATTGCATTCTTTGAAGAAGTGAGCTTTAACCTACATATTGGGGGGTCAGTGTGTATGATTAATTTGGATTTTGCAAAAGCCTTTGATACACTACGTCATAAATTTAATGTATATCTTAAAAGGTAGGCTTGGAGAAAAAAAAAATCAAAAAACGATATATATATTGTATATATATATATATATATATATATATATATATATAATGAAGCGGTTTAATATTTGCTCTTTGATTTCCACAGAGTGGGTCCCACACTATGCAATAACAATCAGTGCAAAAGATTATTGTAAGAATGAATAATTACCATAAAACAGCATCACAAGGAGCCCTTATATAAAAAAATAAATGTTTAATTATGCTTCATATATACAAGTGCAATAGTGCCCAAAATAACAATGTACAAAGCAAGTAATAATTCAATCTATAATGTAAGGAGCTGTTGTGTATATCGCTTGGTAGGACTTCTAAATCTCTGCAGGAGAATAAGATGCCAGTTCAGGTAGCCTTGTGCAGTTATCTTATGACTAGAGATGTTCGAAACCGATGAGTTTCGTTTTCGAAATTTTGAGTTTCGATTTTTGAAAATAGGCTACTTTCGATTTTCAAAAATCGTCTACTTTCGGTTTTCGTTTTTTTCGAAAATTGCCTACTTTCGATTTTCGAAAATTGAATCATCTACTTTCGATTTTCGGTAATTATCTACTTCCGATTTCGATAATTATCTACTTTCGATAATTATCTACTTTCGATAATTATCTACTTTCGATTTCGATAATTATCGAATTTTCGATTGAAAATTCGGGTTTCGTAAATTCCGGGAGTTCCGAAAGTTTCGTCAGGACTTCAAAACCCTTGGATTCGATTTGAAACTAGGTTCTATTAGAACCCACAGTACATCTCCACTTATGACTTGGTCTCAAGAGGAAATACAGTAACCTTCCATTTTATAGCATCTCAGAATTGCCTTTTATGCAGTGATGTTAAAAATCAGCATTTCATTTAGTTCTATCTGAATCACTCTTCATGGTCTTTAAGCAAAATAGTATTATAAAGCATAAAAAATTATAACGGCATAACTCAAGGTCACTGGGCAAAGGTAAAATTTTAGATGAGTGAACAATACCAGTAAAAATTGCCAATAGGCAGATTGCATTTCAAACTTCAAAAACCTAGATTGTATTAAAATGATTGAGGTCAAAATTTAGGCAACAATAGCAGTTACATGTTATATGCCCCAAACCGTATTTTAGCCATGGAAAATCCATGGCAGATCCTGGAAATTGCTTTGAAACTGCATGAATGTGCAGAAATTAGCCGATCTGAGTATAAGCCGAGATACCTATTTTTACTTGAAAAATTTATAAAAACTGATTGACTCGAGTATAAGCCGAGGGTAGAAATTATGACCACTACTGCCTTCTGATTCAGTATTGTTTTGTGGCTTAAGTTGCCCTTTAAATGGACAGCAGAATTCCCATACATTAATCCGATACAGTAATATCCAAATCCAGTACCAGTAACCCCCAATTCCTTGGCACTCAAGATGTTCGGAAACTACAACTCCCAGCATGCTTTGTTGCCAGGAGTTGCAGTTTCTAAACACGTGGAGTGGCAAGATTCAGTAATCTTTTAATTAAGCTTACCATCATTTACAATTCTCCTGACCCCCATATAGTAAAGGGAACTCTGACACCCATATAGTAAAGGGCTCTCTTATCCCAATAGTTAAAAATGTCACCTGAGAGTTGTAGGAGTCAAATTACCGGAAGCCCAGTCAAGGGGGTAACCTAAAGGAAAGGGGACTACAGGCAAGCGTCTAGAACGTTAACGGACTAATATTGTTACGTTGGCCCATCACTAAAATAGCTAATAGGGGTAAGAACAGGGACAGGGTGGGAACAGATACATATAGGAATGTTACATGTGGGCTTGTTGCAGAGCGTGCCTTCCTATTGGCCTCGTCGGTGACTGGGAGGATGGGGCGGAGCCTACCAGAGCAGCGTTGCTGTAAGACGCTGCTTTAGGTTTCGCGAATCCAGGGGTGAGGACGTAGCGGTTCAGGTCCTCACCCTGAGTAAAAGCTACAGCACAAAGATGTGGAGCGGAGGGAAGGTGAGTATAATTGTCCTTTAAAGGAATTGTAAACTGAAACAATTACTTTTCCTCAGTCCCTCAGTCACAAAGCCCCCTGCTAGACTATCTTGACTCTCTGTGAGGTCAGGCATCCTCAGAAATCCCTGTGAGACAGCATTGGGAGAGGGAATTTCCCACCATGCAGTTCATGAACCAACTGTCACCCTTCCAACTTCAGCAAAACTATAACAGAAGAGTTTATATACTTAGGCACTTCATTGGACAGCTAAAATGTTTCAGACTGGATATCTAAAGAAATAGGGGGCAGCTCAACAAAAAAAATGGTCCAGTGATAGCTCTGAAGAATTAGAGTTAGCAGTAATTGGCATTTAAAAAAAAACATATTTCCCAGTGTACATATCCTTTAAGTCTGGAGACCTGCTTGGCCAGTCCAGTACCTTTACCCCCAGTTTCTTTAGGAAGGCAGGGGTCATCTTGGGGGTGGTTTGTGGTTGTAATGTTAGAATACTAACCTTGACCCAGTTTCTGATTACCGTATATACTCTAGTATAAACCGTCCCGAGTATAAAAGAGGTACCTAGTTTTAGATAAAAAAGGAGGAAAACCACACTGACTCGAGTATAAACCGAGGGGGTAGTATTTGCCACTAAAGATGTTTGAAAACTACAACTCCCAGCATGCTTTATTGCTGGAAGTTGTAGTTTTCAAACATCTAAAGTTGCAAATACTTACAAATAAGAGTAAAACCTTCTTTATTTGTGCATACTGATACTGATGCACAATATAGGAGGATTTTCCCCTATTTGCAAGTATTTGCCACTTAAGATGTTTGAAAACTAAATCCACCAATAAAGCCTGCTGGGAGTTGTAGTTTTCAAACATCTTAAGTGGCAAATACTTGCAAATAGGGGTAAATCCTCTATATATGTGCATACAGTATGCACAAATAAAGAAGGTTTTACTCCTATTTTTATGATTTGCCTGTGTGCCCTGTGCAAGTACCTGTAAATGTTTCTCCTACCTTGTCTGGCGGCCGCACGATCCGCTTTGGGCGCCGGGTAGTGACATCATCCGGATGCGCAGAGGCTGTGGAGCGAGGATGCGGATCGCGCGGCCGCCGGACAAGGTAGGGGAAACATTGACTCGAGTATAAACCGAGGTAAGATTTCCAGGCTTTTTTAAAGCCTGAAAACCTCGGTTTATGCTCGAGTATATACGGTATGCTCTGCTTCAGTATGTCACAATACATGATGCCATTCATGGTTCCCTCTATGAACTGTAGCTCCCCAGTGCCAGCAGTTCTAATGCAGCCCCAAGCCATCCCACTACCATACTTGACTTTAGACAAGATACAATTGTCTTTGTACACCTCACCTGGTTACCACCACACACGCTTAACACAAATAAGTTTACCTTTGTCTCATCAGACACAGCTAGAATGGAGGGCACATATCTACTGAGCCTCTAGAATAATAGTATTTGAGGTTGAATAAAGACATACCTCCATCCAGTCCAACCCTCCCTTGTAAATTTGATGTTCTGGTCTACAGCATTGATGTGTTCGGTAAAGGCTTGTACTTCCTTCTGGTGGATTTGATTTAAATCATAGTTTTCTACATAAAGACTAATTCTTGCTGGTATAACTTTAAAGGAATAGTTCACTGCAATAGTGAACTATTCCTTTTCTACATTGATTGAAGCCTGGGAGGTTAAGGAGCTATGCCTTACTCCTGTTTTTCAATCAATGTTTAGATAGCCAGGAACGAACTTCAGAAAATCTTACCTTTCACACGATCCAGCGGGGCCACTCTGACAGTTCCCGACTGCTTCCTGCTTCTGTTACGCTATAACGCGAATGCCCGATAATGCGCTTTATAGTGTAACAGAAGCAGGAAGCAGTTGGGAATTTCAGAGCGGCCCTGCTGGATCGCGTGAAATATTTTTAGTATAATAACAATTTAAATAGATTTACTCAACTGAAACAATAACATTGCAGCATATGGTATTTGCTTAAACAAACATCCAGATCTATTCCACTTCAAACAATCAAAAAAATATAGTTTCTATTCTATTCACTGAACTTTTTGAAACTAAAGCTGGTCATACACATGCGATCCTACAGCATGTGTGCCCACAGATCACATTGGCATCACAGCACACACAGACCATAATCCGCACAATCGCATCGGCTCCCTTTACGTCAAGTAAAGGGAGTCGATAATGACCAACAGAAATTTTCAGTCATTTCGGATTGAGTATAGTCGTTCGTTGGAACTCCGATCAGTTGGGAAAAGCTCCTACACACGAACGATAAAAGGTAAATTCCGTCGTTCCCCAACAGGATTTACCTATTATCGTTCATATGTATGGCCACCTTTAGCATTGAAGGGATTGATTCTGTATTCATAGGTTTGTGGAACAATAGGATTAAGGTATTTTTCACAACTTCATGTTATAACATTTTTGCTGCGAAGAAGAAACGTGATCTCATGAGTGAGTCAAATTAAGTTTTGAGAACTGCAAAAGTAAACCAAGCATCTGTGATTATATCTTGTAGAGAAACTGCCCAATAATCTTAGAAAAATCTCATGACAGTATGACTGTATATGTGTAAAAAAAATTAAAGGGTATGTCCACCCTAAAAAGGTGGGAGCAGTGGGGCAGGACCGGCAGTCGCGTCTGTGATTGGCTGAGCGGCAGCCAATCACGGACGCGGCTGCCGGGAGCTCATTTCGGCGGAGGAAAGAGGAGAGGTAAGTAAAGTTTGGGGAGCTTTCTAAACATATAAATATAGCGGTTGGGGCTGGGGGGACAGGGGCAATACTATAGATTAAGGGTTTTACACTAGGTGGAGGGAATCCTGAGAGGGAGGGAGAGGGAGGGGGAGGAAGGGGGAGAAGGGCTGCAGTACGCATGCCAAACTTCTCCCGGAGGCCAGGTAGGAGGCAGAGTCCTATATGGACTCTGCTATCCTCCTGGTGGGCAGTTTTTGGGACTTTGGGGAGGACTACAGGAGAACCATATGGAGCTGGGATGTGAGGTAAGGATTACACTACACTACATGATGGGGCCAGTAGTTGGGGGGATTATAGTTTTGGGGGTGGACATGCCCTTTAAACATACCGTATATACCCGAGTATAAACCGAGTATATTTACCTTTAAAATCATCTTGAAAGTCTCCCCTCGGTTTATACTCAGGTCTGTGCTGATCTGTAACACAGAGAATCCTCTTTCAGTGGGTTAGGCAATTGTTGTCCTGCTCACTCAGATCAGCCCAGACTGTAAGGCAAATGGAAAAAAATCTTTCTTACAGTGTTCAGGCTGCACAGAAAGGTATGTAGAGCACATCTGTGTATGGGACTGTATATGGGGTTGTGTATTGGACTTTCTCTGGGGTTGTGTATTGGACTTCCTCTGGGGCTGTGTATGGGACTTTCTATGGGGCTGTGTATGGGACTTTCTATGGGGCTGTGTATGGGACTTTCTATGGGACTTTCTATGGGGCTGTGTATGGGACTATCTATGGGGCTGTATATTGGACATTTTATGAGGCTGCGTATTGGACTTTCTATGGCTGTCTGTGGAACTATCTATAGGGCTTTCTATGGGAGAAAGTCAACCCTCAGTTTATACTTGAGTCAAGCTGTTTTCCTAGTTTATCAGTTAAAGTTAAGTACCTCTTATTATATTCGGGACGGTTTATACTCGAGTATATGCAGTATACAGCCTTATTCTACATAATTAAAAAACAAATCTTTATTTCATGATGGAATAACCTTTGGATGGTAATATATTTTCCTCAAAAAGTATTTTATTTAAAAAAAATTTGATTAAAATAAAAAAAAATCATTGATTTTTATCCACCCTAGCAGTTTAGGCCATCACCAGGGATACTCTTAGGGGAAGGGGTAGGAGAACCTACCTGTATGTAAAATTAAGCAGATTTCAAATATTTTTATCTGCTGTGTGCAACAAGATTCTCTACTCAGCCAGAACAGGAATTGTACCAAAGAATCATTTTATTTTTATACATCTATGTGACAGTTGTTTAAACTTCTTATTTGATTTACATCCAAACTATATTTTAGTATCTGAAGCTGGAAATTCACCTCAATACACTAAATGTAATTATTGGCTTGTAGCTTCATTAAATATGCAATCAGTTTATTTCTGTTTGACTGTAAACTTTTTTGTTTGTTTATAATAACTAATTTTCTTTTTCCGCTTACAAAAGCTATTTTTTTCAAATCTACTTATACTTTGAAGGTCTGTGCTTATTGTGGAAAAAATAAGAAAATAAATATTACAAACTTAGTGTATTTACAAAAGTAAGGCTGTTTAATGATGCAGACGGGCTATTAATTATTAAGCATTGCTTTAGTGAAATGTTTTGTTTGGTTTGTTGCTGTGCTTTTATGAATTTTGTGTTGTGTTTGGAATTTGGTAAAGTCCTGAATGTCCCATACTGCTGGCTAATGAATATTCTAGGATATGTGTTTCTTTTAAATTAAAAAGTATGTGAATGTGCAATCAATTTGGCATTTTGGTCCAGATGTTCTACAGTTGGTTTTATATTTAATTTATACAGGATCACTCATTGCATGTATTTATAATGAATCTTTTCTTATGCTACCAATATATTTTGCTTACCTTAAACAACTGCACTAATGTTTTAAAAGATACAACAAGTAATTCTTAGAAAATAATAATACAATATACTGTGCATTAAGTGCCCACAGAGAGGGCTCCGAGTGCCACCTCTGGGTTTGCACCCACTGCGATAGATAGATTGATAGATAGATAGATAGAGCCGACTCAGTCTATGCAGCAACTGCAGAAGTAAGCCCCTAGCCAGAGAGATCAGATGAACAGCAACCAGGTGCAAAATCATGCACAGTGACGTCACTCGCACATGCTCTCCCTGTCATTGGCTCATTGGACTGTGCGAACAGCAGCTCCTCAAGGTGAGTCACACACACCCACCCCCCCGGCAGCCTACTAAGCTCTACTAGCTAGCTCTGAGACGGTTTGTGTGGGATATTAAATTTGGCTGCTGGTACTTACAATTTTAAATAACCACAAGCATCCGGTACATCAAATAGATTCCTGATACAAGCCGGTACTGCACTTTTAAAATTGGTATGTAACAGTCTACCATTTGATGAGTTTCAGTAGGTATGTGGACCACCAGATGATTGACATTTAAAACTCCCAAACATTGTAAAACAGCAGAGTGCAGACAGGGAATGCTGGGATTTGTAGTTTTCAAAACATAACCTAAATATCTACACCCATATAAAGGCGCAATGACATCAAACGGGCACACGTTTGATGTCATCGCGACACGATGACAGCACATGTGTGCCCGTTCGCAGCGACGTGCTCATGCGTTGGTGTCATGTTGCCTGCGTGGTGAAGTCACGCACACCCTACACCCACTGTTTACCTTATGAGACCCAGTAAGTAGGAAATCTCGTGGGGACAGAACTCCAGAGGCCATGACACAGGAGGAGGAATCCGGAAGCTTTGAAGCAATAAAAGTACCGTAGGCTCTTGGGGGGATAGAACAAAAAAGAAATTAGCCAACATCACAGGTCTATAATTACCAATGACAACCTTTTTTTGAATATTGGAATTAAATCAGCTTTATTCCAAATCTGTTTACAGACATGAGGGAATCTGAAAAAAAATTACCGTAGTTATATTAACCTTATTTAGTTGTTTCTAGGAATAAAAGACTTATTTATATTTTATATTAAGTCCATCTTTAAGTCCATTTAATATATTAAGTCCATCTTTACTAGAAGAACATTCACTGAGTGCTTGAAGTGAACAAGACAAACAGTGTGTGAGGAACCATCATGGGAAAAAATAGTCAATATCAAACATTAATGCAAGTATTTCCCTTGTGCTGCAATGCATACAATACCGCATGTATTCTGTAAATAAAATAACAGTAAGTTAAAAAAACTTTTCTATGAGCTTGATTATAGCTCTGGCAATATGAAATGGCTGCAATAAACTTAGAAAATAATTCCAGGGAAAAAAGAAAATGACAGCTGTCACTTGACACTGATATTTGTATGCCTGCTGCTATGGAATGGTATTAAGTCCATACTTGTTGGATTACAGTATACATAAAAAGTTAACAAAAAATAATGATCAAAGCAGCTAAACACAGTTAATCTTCTAGAATAAACAAACCACAAAACCATACAAGTTCTCTGTAATAAAACAGGATCCTAAATGTTTTCTAAGTTCTTTTTTTAGTTTTGAAACTATTATTGCTTTAGTGAAATGTTAGATGCCTAATCTCCATCTGTGAGCTTTAACTAGAGCCAGTAAGATTTCAGTTTGTTTTACAATTTTAATGAAACCCTTTTGTTATGCTGCTTTTTATGTTTGAATGCAGCCACATAGGAACAAGGATTGGATCACTGTGACCAAAGGGTCTTTGGCTTTTTAAATAAAATTAAACAAAACTTATCCTGCAGTTAAACACGGAGGTAGAACATAGATTTTTCAGTATATTATTTGTCTCAGTTTGAGATTGCAGAGAATATTCCACAGTGGATTTTAAGATATATCCTTCTTCAGTGAACCTGACTGTGCTGTACCCTATTTACTCAAGTCAGAAAATGTAGCTGTGATATGATTAGAGTATCAACCCTGTCAGATACAGTATGGCAGCCTGTGTCATGAACAATGTCATATAAAGCAATTGTACAATAAAAACAGCAAATTCTCATTGTGTATTTATGTGAAAAAGCATAAAAATATTGATTATTATGTCCTTGTGCAGTTTTTTTACAGTTATAGGGAGAGGGAGGGCACACTGCAGCCCTCCCTCTCCCTCCCGTTTTGGTCTCCCTCTCCCTAGCACAAAATCCTTTTTATATATTGTAGGGCTTCCTCCCTCAGCCTTAACCGCATTATTATTATGGCCAGAAACTCCCCTGATCATTACTTACCTTCCCTCTATCCTCCGCCATTCTGAACTGCCGGCAGCTGCGTCCTTGATTGGCTGCCTCTCAGCCAATCACAGACGCGTCTGCCGGTCCAGCCCTCATGCAAGCAGAATGCCGGGCAGTGCCCGGAAGAAGTGGGAAGGTAAGTAAAGATCGGGGGCAAAGTGGAGAGCCAGCTAGAAACAATAAAAACAAAATGGTCCACAGTTATGCCAGATCTAGACAGTGAAGACTACCTGGACCTAGCTTCCTCCCATACACAGGTATCACCAGTGGCGAACAACTGCCTAATACAATTATACCTCACTCACCAAGCATATCTATCCCCTAATAGGCTAAAGCATATAGGGCCAACGGGTAAGCAACTGTGCCCAAAATGCCAACACCCAAATGCCGACTTTTGGCACTTGCTGTGGACCTGCCCAAGAGTATCCCCCTTTTGGACAGAGGTAGCTAAAT
The DNA here is from genome assembly GCA_019447015.1 of Hymenochirus boettgeri. NCBI lineage: Eukaryota > Metazoa > Chordata > Amphibia > Anura > Pipidae > Hymenochirus > Hymenochirus boettgeri. The sequence goes on along the minus strand of CM033469.1, from coordinate 114,488,140 downwards.
TAATATCAGAAGTCACGGGTTTACCAATTGCTGATTCCCCCCTCTGTATCTTTGGCGTGGGAGTAGAGGAGCTGGCCACCAGGTTTCCATCCACGCTTATAAAAGAATCACTGTTTTATGCACAAAAAGAAGTAGTGATGCACTGGATGTCGACTCAGCTGCCAACCATTAACGGATGGCTTTCCCTTATAGATAAAGATATACCTTATCTCAAACTAGTTTACACACATAGAGGTTCCCCAAGAAATTTCGAAAAAGTATGGAAATATGGCAAGAAACCTCCCTAACAGCATCAACCACTTCCCCTTGATATTGAAATACAGATTCTAAAATGTAGAGAAAGGCAGAAACCACACAACACGCAAACACCAAAGATGAGAAATGACCAAGGTCTGTAGACATAATTAAATAGGAATACTCTGACTGATTGTTACAAGTTACAATGTTATATAAATGTTATGCTTACTGTGAGACGTGGTTAAAGGTAGGAAACTGGCCTTTTATTTAAACTTAACTTGTTTGGAGACCACAATTCCCCTTTACAGCCATCTTTTCCCATAATAATAACATACAATGTATATACTAGATGTAAATACTGTAATCAAAATGTATAAATTTATGATTCAACTGTTATGCTGGGAAACAAAATAAAACAAATAAAAAAAAAAAAAGATCGGGGGAGTTTCTGGCCATAATAATAATGCAGTTGGAGCTGAGGGAGGAAGCCCTACAACATATAATTTTTTTTTAAAAGGGTGGACATGCCCTTTAAATCGTAAGCACCACATTGTTTAAAAAAAAAAAGCCCAGGACCCACAGAACCATTGTAAAACCCATAATATAGTATAATCCTGTCATTGCATTTTCTCGTGGATTAGGTCAGGACCAGGAGAGTAGTTTGTGAAGTCTAATAAACAGCACCCAAAAACTAAACAAAGTCAGAGTCCATGGTCAAAGCCATACTAATAACTGCTAATAACATGTACTGATAAAGAGTAGAAAGGCAGTGACTAGACACAGAAGGGCTGAGGCAGTATATAGAAGCGCAGGCTTGAAACAGGTGAGTAGAGGCTTGGTTAATGGAGAGCAGACTGGTTACTGAAGAGCTGGAAATAGATACAGGAAAAGCTTAAATGACAAAAAAGAGGAGTGGGATAGTGATGTCACTCTACAACTTTGTGTCACCACAACCTCAGTGTTGTGCCGCTCAGGCCAGACGGGCCCGACAATTAGGATGGGGAGAGTGGTGTAAAGCCCATTTATTGCACTTCCTCCAAATGAGCTTTATAGTCTTTGAGATATAAAAAGACTACATAGTGTTATATGAAGGTAGGTGTCAATAATTTTAGTTTTAGGAGCACAAGTGAATGCTTTAAACTTTCAATGGTTCCTATGAAATTTAATATTGTGTTTGTGCAGATTTGCAAGATTGTGTGCGTTTCCGGTGTGCTAGTGTGTGTTTCCGTGTGCAATGTGATTAGTGCATCGCACCTAGTGTGACCAATTGTCCAACACTAGTGTGTGCCTTTAAATGTGCATTTGGATTGTATGTTAAAATGCTGCAGTGTGACCAAGCCCTAAACTAGTTTTTTAAAGCCCTTGTGTTGCCTAATTTTCTATATGATAATTCTGTATCATTTTTGGAGATTTGTGGTGGAGAAGCCAGACACCAGGGAACTTGCCATTTGAGTTCAGCTGAAGACTTTATTGGATGTCAAGAATGATATCAGTTATAAGCTTATTTTGTTATGTTTAGGGGAATTCATCCTCAAGAAATCACAGACAATTATTCACGAGTCTTTACCAAACTTAACACTACTGTCTTAATTTTATTGGCACAATTAAGTTTTTCATATGAATAAAACTAGTCAGTACAGGCCTACTGTAATCAAGGGTGCTGCATTGAAGTCAGTGGGGTACGCTTCTAAACCTGGGACCGCACACTTTTAATGAAAGCCATATACCGTAAACTGAATGTTTTAATGAATAAATTGCTTTAGGAATATTTCCTGTATTCTTTGTAATATAGATGCCCTTCTCTATCAAGTATTTACTGCCGTATACGTTTCAGATTAAAGGATGTTTTAGTAATATATGGTCCTTTTTTTGAAAAGATACATTTAAAAAAGAATAACATCAAAGTTATTTTAATGGTCCCTCCAAATTGCCTGCAAAGAATCCTAAGTGGGATCTTATAGAAGATCTCATAGAACCTCAATGGAAAGAGCAGGTGGGAGATAGACGTTGTGAAACTTAAGACAACTGGTAGAGTCTACTCCGTAAAAATGGGACAAATTACCACAAAGCGTCAGTGCTAACCACTGAACACTTGCAGCGCTGAAGTCCTGAGTCCTTTACACATCTGCAAAGAGTTTGTATGTTCTCCCCATGCTTGCGTAGTTTTCCTCTGGGCACTTCGGTTGCCCCCACAATCATAAAGACATACTGATAGGTTGTATGTGTCAAATAAATGTGCTTAGATTGTAAGCTCTTCGGGGCAGGGCCTGATGTGTATGTATCCATGTAATTGTAAAGCGCTACAGAAGAAGTTGGTGCTATATAAATCCACAGTAATATTAATAATATATTCAACGCCCCTCCTCTTATCTTCCCGGTTTCCCACAATGCAGTATTCACTTCATATGAAGTCATTGTTCCATTGTAGTGTTTAAAGGGCATCTCCACCTGGTCACATGTTTTTTACCTGCCTCCAACCCTAAGTGATATAGTCAGCACATTGTTAGATTTATTAATAACCAAATATTTAAGTATAATTATTGCCTTCATTCTGGCAGAGGAAGTTGGCTCCTCCCTCCATGCAGTCAATCGCAGAGAGAGGAGACATATACTTTTCCCAGAACATAGAAAAACATATGATTAAATATCTGATTACAAATGTATGTAATAAACTTGTAAATATAGCAGTTGGTGGTGTGGGACGGTTTTTTGTGGACATGCCCTTTTAAAGGGCATGTCCACCCCTTTTGAAAACTTTTGATATGTGGTAGGGCATGCTCCCCCAGCCCCAACCGCATTAATATTATTGTTAGAAAGTCCCCCGATCCTTACTTACCTTCCCTCTTTCCTGCTTGCATGGAATTGCAAGCAGGGGGCGGGACCAGCAGAGAGGCAGGGGGCGGGACCAGCAGAGAGGCAGCCAATCACTGTCGCAGCTGCCGGGAGTTCTGCGGAGGAGAGAGGGAAGGTAAGTAAAGATTGGGGGACTTTCTAGCAATAATATTAATGCGGTTGGGGCTGGGGGAGCATGCCCTACCGCATACCCAAGGTTTAATGTTGGGGGAGGGAGAGAAAAACAGGAGGGAGAGGGTAGGGGGCTGGAGGGAAAAGGAGGGGGAAGAGAAGGGAGGGGGGAGGGCTGAACTGAGCATGCCTCAAACCTTGACGAGGTTGAGGCAGACTCAGGCACAGCATGAGTCACACACTCTTCTACACAGCAGTTTCCTGGACTTTGGTGGGGCACAGCAGGCCATTTTGAGCAGAAATGTAAGGTAAGGCTTGTTTTAAACTTCTTAATGTGGCTAGTAAGGGGTTAAATTTTAGTTTTGGGGGTGGACATGCCCTTTAATATATATTATTTATATTATTTTCTTGATCTAGTATTGCAAATGGACACAATGCATTGGAAATGCTAACATTTCTAAACCAGATTTTGGATATAAAATACAAGACAAAATATAACAGGACAGTTTATGTGTGCAAAATTATATGGAAACAATCTCCTAGATACAGTAATAAGTAAATATTGCCATTGTAATTCAGAAAATATTGATGCATTTCTATAGTTCATCAATTGTATCATGCAGTTTTATTATGGATGACATAAACTAAATACAATTTCCTTTATGGATGACATTATCCTTTTAAGTTTTCCCCACATATGTTTCCGTGACATACAGCAATTTTAGTTTTATGTTATGCAATATGTCTGAAGTAACATCCAATTTCTCACATTATAAGTTTGTGAAAATCTGTTTCTAAACAATAAAACCTAGAAGGCTCCTAAAAGACTGGCCTTATGGTGTCATGGCCACAGTATTATTCTCCTATTTATAGCTAAATACATCCCTTATTTAGAAAAAAATGTTCTTTGGTGTAATGTTAAGACGTATTTATTCCAACCCTGAAGAAATGCAAAATATTGGGGGCAGATGTAATCAGAGCCCAAATCAGAAAATATAATCGTTATTATGTACATAAAATTGCTCTGATTTTGTAATTGTTGGGAAACTGGGGTGGTCCATGTGAATGTTATTATATTTATTCTCTTTTGCATATTATACATATTACTATGTAGAATAATAATGTGTAAAGTACAAAGTGAAGATGGATTACAATTTACAAATTAAATAAAAATGTGAAAAAGAACATTTATTATACCGACAAGTAATTCAGAAAATGTACATTCAAATAATGCCAATGGAGGTTAAATGCATAGGAGGAAAGCTCTCTAAAGTTTATAGTTGAGGATGATTAAATACAATGCGTTATTATTAAAACGTTAACCCTTTCCTGTTATTAGATAAAAGAAGGATTTTCAGTAGAAAAATGGTTTAATGTAACATTTATTTATTTATTTTTAAAAAAAATATTTATTCTAGTGGCAGGTGGGTGATCTATGTTTACATACAGTTGGACTGGGCACATGTTAGACTGGGCACCAAGAACCTGACATTGAGTCCACCAACAATTCAAGGAAGGAATCAATGACATTAGAGGTCATACACATATATGGACATGATATTTCGGGTGATACAGTCAAAATATTGTTGGGATTTTTAAGCTCAACTGATAGTCCTTGGTCAAACTTTGTCCATATTGAATGAAAGTTCGATTGGATCTTTAGGTAAATTTTGGGTGCATTCATATATATTATAATATATGTGAAATCCAGCCAACCTTGGAACATGGCTCCAGCGTTACGGGACAACCCGCGGTGCTCACGGTATACAGCTTGTAAAACACACTAACAAGAGAAACATGTACCTCACAGTGCACTCACACGCTTTTGTCGGACCTGCCATCCATAGCCTATAAAAGTGCCCAAACCAGTAATTAATGTCTGGACCTTATATATATTTATTTTTTTTAAATTCGTTTTATTTTGATTAAACCAAAATATCATATACCGTAGTCTTACAATTAATATATAACATTAATACAGTTAAACCGTAAAAGATTGACATTGCATATAAATCGTTAACAGTACATTTACCGTATATACTCGAGTATAAGCCGACTCGAGTATAAGCCGAGTATTTGCCTCAAAAATTAGAAAAGATGATTGACCCGAGTATAAGCCGAGGGTATACAGTAACCCTAATACCTTTCCACTGTAGATGTTTGGAAACTACATCTCCCAGCATGCTTGGTTGCTGGGAGTTGTAGTTTCCAACCACCTATAGTAGAAAGGTAATGTGGGTGTCTGCATGGCATACTGTCCCCCCAGCCCTCCCCCCAGTACCTAGTGGCCTAGCCCTTAATCTTAAATATTGGATTGTTTCTTTGTCTAAGCGGATTAATAACTCCCATAGCTAAACATTTACCTTATTTCCTTATTTATCCCCAAGATGACCAACCTTGTAGCTAATTGGCTGTATCGCCCATCAATCTCGGTGCAGATGCTACGAGTTTTCATTACAACTTGAGAAATATAAAATAAACATTCGCCACAGACCTTGAGCCTTTTCACCTCCTGTCCGAACGACGCAGCACTTAATGCTGCAACTCACATCAAGAAATGCTTTTTAGTAAATGAAACACGAGCTGCCTTGTTATGTCCTGGTTAGGGGAACATAGCAAAATCAATATTAAAAGCTGATCTCGCTGAACTTCGAACCGAACCGAACCTGACAGTCATTCAAATGAATATTATAAAACACTAACGCAGGAGAGATCTTTCCAACCTCAGTGGTCCCATGTTAGTATTGCTTCCTGGTATTGTGTAGCTGTCTTGTGGTTTTAAAGGGAATCTTAACATTTCTTCCTTCAGTGTCAGTACATAGCAGTACAATGCACAAGCACAGTCATGCCCTCCCCCTAGTCCCCCCCCAGCTCACTTACCCGTACCTGGTCTTCAGTCTTCCTCTCTCTGCAATCCAGAAGCAGCCGCGAGTCCGGCCGGCAGTTCCATGACTGCTTCGGGATGCGGCAATGGGACGTCATCACGCACGCTGGCGGGATGACGTCATTGCGCAGCCGCGAAGCAGTAATGGGAACTGCCGGCCGGACTCGCGGCTGCTTCTGGATTGCAGGTAAGTTCCTTGTGACTCGAGTATAAGCCGAGTCAAGGTTTTTAGGTTAATTTTTAAACCTAAAAACCTCGGCTTATACTCGAGTATATACGGTATATATTTTGGTCTATTGCTGTAAAGGTGAAATACAGTTTGTAAACATTTAATAAACTTTAAACCACCAAACCTGTCTGTCCACTATGCAGTCGTTACCTTAACTCTCTTCATTGTTTCCTTCACCGCTCCAGCCCCCTGGGCCTGCACCGGCCACCTCCTCCGCTTTGATATACCAGTAGAGATTTTTATATTATTAAGTTAGTTAATTTGAGGATACTGTAAGAGGCGAATCAATCCATGTGGACCATATTTTTTGGTGTTTAGTCAGGCAACCTCTATGTTTATACAATATTTGCAGCATAGGTTAATCTGAGTTTACTAATCGGATCCAAACTTTTACTTTGGGTCTTTTATATGAGGCCCATTCTTATATTATCGTTTTCCTTGCGTAAAATAATGTCATCTGTAAGAATAGTAGTTCATTTTTTGACCAGGTATCCTCTTTCATTACTCCGAATAAACAGGTCAGGGGTTCCTGAGGTATAGGGTGAGAGGGACAGCTGGCTCAGAATTTGGAGAACATCTGTCCAGAATTTGCTTATTCTTGGACATTCCCATATGAGGTGAATAAAGCCGGCGTTAGCCAGATGGCATTTAGGGCCTTCCGCTACCTCTTGGGGGTTAAAATGCCTTTTCTGTCTGGGGGAGTAGTATGCTTGATGAATAATTTTAAATTGAATTAGCTTATTGTTTACTGATGGTGAAGAATACATATGGGAGCTAGCTATCTCTACCCATTGGTCCCCCTCCAGACTCCCTATGCTTGTGGTCCATTTGTTTTTTATATCCTCTATTAATCCCTTGGGATTTGGAATGTATCAGGTGTGTATATATCTTAGAGATAATTCCCCTTGGTCCCTGGGTTCGGATAATACCTATGATAGGGTGTTTTGTAGGACCCCCTGTTATCTGTCCAATATAGGGTCTAAGAGCGTATCTGATTTGTAGGTACTGGTAGTGCATTATACCCGTTAATTTGTGTTTTGTCTGCATACTCTGATAGGTGGCCATCTCTCCCTGTTGGATAAAATCTCCCAGCTTCGAGACCCCCGCCGCCTCCCACTGCAGTGCTCCCAATCCACCACCTAGCTCGGGCAGCAATATGTTTTTCCATAGTGGGGTGTGTATATATGGACCATTTAGTTCCAGTAATTTATTAGTTTGGTGCCAGACCCTTTGGGCCTGCCTATGTAAAGTGGTGCCTGGTCCCACTATTTGCATTCTGGGGGCTTCCAAGTAGGCCATATAGTGCCCGGTTAGATACGAGGATAGCATCCGTTCAGACATAGTGGGTTCATTGTAGGTATTTAGTTGGGAAGCCCAATAGTACAGTTGGATAATAGGAAGTGCTAGTCCTCCCAGTTCTTTGGGCGATTGCAGTTTAGTTAGTTTTACTCTTGCTTTTTTACTGTTCCAAAGGAATGATAATATCAAGCTATTGAGCCGCCTGAAAAAGCACATGGGGATCTATATCAGTGAATGTTGAATTGTGTATAAAATTTTGGGTAACAGGAATACTTTGATCAATTGTATCCTTCCCCAAAGGTTCAATGGAACATGTTTCCAGGCTTGTGTTTTATTGATTTACATTTAGGGTGTAGAATTGTTGGGTTTTTTAAGTTGTTATTATGCCCAGACACTTAAATTGTGTTACTATTGTTATTGGGACTGGGTATGCTAGATTGTGAGTTGTGATGCCGGCGAGTGGAAATAGGGCTGAATTCCCCCAGTTAATAGTAAGTCCTAAGTACAGTCCAAATTTATTAATCAGTTCAAATGCAGTTGTGAGTGATTGCCTAGGGTTGTCCAGAAATAGTATTATATCGTCTGCATATAATCCCACTCGCTCTTCAAACTCATTTAATTAAAATCCTTTAATACCTCTCACTTTGCGTATAGCAATGGCCAGTGGTTCTATAGCCAGCGCGAACAGGTAGGGAGAAAGGGGGCACCCGTGACGGGTGCCTCTATGCAGTTGGAACGAGGTAGACAAGCTGCCATTCACCATTATTAGAGCCATTGGATCAGTATACAAGAGTTGGACCCATCTGATAATTCTTGGTCCAAAACCAAACCTCGCTAGCACTTCCAGTAGGTAAGGCCATTCCACCGAATCAAATGCCTTAGCGGCTCTAGTACTATAAGTCCTAGTAGTCCTAGATAGTACGATAGTCCTTAGTAGTCATGATCAATTTGTGTCTGGGTTAGTGTACGTTGCAGGTTGATGGAGGTGGATTTACCGTGCATAAAGCTTGTTAGGTCAGGATGTACTATGCTCAGCATTACTTTTTTGAGGCGTGTTGCCAGGATTTTTGTCAAAATTTTATAATCTGAAGTTAATAGAGATATAGGTCTATAAGACCCGCAGTCTGTTGGGTCTTTATCCGGCTTGGGGAGCACCGTTATAGTGGCCAAATACAATGAGGGAGGAAATTTCCCAGATTCAAGGGAGTGGTTGTACATAATTAACAATGCCGGTAGTAGCTGCTTTTGATATCTCTTATATACTTCTGTGGGAAGACCGTCGGGGCCCGGAGCCTTACCCGGTAGCATATCCTGTATTGCCTCTTGTATCTCCTCCACTGTCAGTGGTCTGTCCAACATATGTTTTTGTGTCAAGGTTAACGTAGGAAATTGAATTGTTTCTAAATAATCTTTAATATCTTGTTCTGTATGTTGTAAGCGTGATGTGTATAGGTCCTTAAAAGTCTGTAAATGCCGATAATATAGTGTGTACCTCATTTCCTTGTGGTGTATTTATGGTGAGATTTGTGTTCGATTGAGAGTGGTCTTTAATCACAAAGGTAAGTAGTTTGGCTGAGTGGCCCCCATTTTCGAAGAAATTTTGGCGTGTAAAGAATTGTTTTTGATTGGCTTTAGAGATTATCATATTGTTGTATAATCTTTGTGCTTGTAGCCATGCTGTTTGTGTTTGTGGTTTGGGACCTTAAATATATTTTATTACAAATACCATTAACCCATTCCCCAAACAACGAACACTCCCCTTTAAAATACTTATGTGTGTGAGCAACAAAGAGACCCAATTCTGGGCATCCCCGGATGGGTAGGAGCTGCAAAGTTCCTGCTTCACCTGAAAGGGTTAAACCCCACAAGTCCGATCACCGGAATGCTTCAATCACAGAGTTAGAACACCTTCAAGGTAAGGATTGTAGTACTGAGAGTTATTGATACACCCGGCACCTTCCAGCAACCACACTGTATATAAAGTTCAAAGCACGGTTCCATACACATGTAACTTTCCAGGACTTACTTCTGCTATCCAGGAATTGCGTAAAGGGGCAGGCTTACCCACAGTCTGTTGAATCCTTATGCACAGGTCAGACACTCCCATTCAGAATCTTCACCTGGTTACTCCGCTTACACACTGGAGCTAAATGTCCACAGGGTTGCATGTCCGGATTCCCTCTATGGATCTGTCCTCAGCTATGGATCTGTGCTGCACACAAAGAAAAACTTTGACCGACGATCGTTTCACTCACTGAACGTGAGCTTCCTCAGGGTCTCGCGAGCCTTGCGGCTCCATGCTTTTAAAGGAGATTGCAAATTCATACCCCTCCCACTCTGTTAACCCTTAGAACGGGGAGGTCATATACATAATTACAAATACACTTGATACAGTGTGTCACAGGAAACATCTATAGAACATTAGTTACCAAGTTTCATGCCTATACACCAAGGTTCTTTTTGCTACAGCAGCTTTTTTACCATGCAAACAAAACACATACAATTACAATATGTATTATAATATTATAATATGTAATATTATGGATAGACTACAGTAGTGAAAAAATAGTTGAGCTATAGGCTGTATTTTCAGTTTAAAGAAATTACTAATATTAAAGGGCATGTCCAGTCTAAAAATAAGTTTAGCTAGTCAGGTAAGGAACTAATAAACTAATACAAATAAATATTACTAATACGAAAGTGGGTTTTAAAGGGGGTGATCTATATTTCTAGATTATCTAGAAATGCCCTTTTAAATGTTATATTGTTGACAAAGTAGACATTAAACAATTAGGGGGCGATGCAATATTGGGCGCAAAATGCCCAAGTCAGTGTAAAACCCACGCAATCCGATGTATCATCAGGTTACCGTGGGTTTTACACTGAGTTTGCATTGCCTGCGCCATTTCCGAGAATGCTCGGAAATAGCGTGGCGCAGGCGATGCAAAACCGCCCTTAGTAAAGTTTTGCGCTACCATGTAGCGCGAAACTTTACGCCACTGAATAGGAGGCGTTAGCCGGCGCACTTACCTGGCAGAGATCCCGCGATGTACAAAATCTCGCACAGGGATTTTTGCATCGCGGGAACTCGGGCAGGTAAGCTGCGTCGGAAAAAAATATTGCATCGCCCCCTTAATATATTAGTCTGTTAGGGCCTTGGTTTGCTGCCCAAAAGTCTTCATTATAATTTTCCTCTATGAGTTTGTGCACGTATTTTCTAATTTCCATCAATGAAAATATTTGAACAGTTTAACAAATTGTAATGGGTTTTACTTGTGGCAAAACGCAGCAAACTGTTACCCCAATATTTATTTTATTCGTCTCTCGTTATTTTTGCTCACAATACAGGTAAAATATACACTTTTAAATGATTAAAGAGAACCGTTAAACATACATTCTAATGTGTATTTTATATTCACATTTGCAATTCAGATGGATAATTACCATATTTGAAAGTACATTTTAATAGCAATAGCATAGCTCCTTTACCAATCCCTCATTCCAGAATAAACATCTACTGTGGTTTTATTGTCTTATAAATCACTCTTCACACTGTAAGTCATTAAAAAGTGCACAACTATCCAATTCCTTTGAATATTAAGTTTTCATGAAAATGATCAATACAATAAATACAAAAGTGGGTGGTATTATTAATAGAACATCTGTTACCCTTTACATACTACTCTAAGGTTATTTTTTGTAGCTGGACTACAAAACATTCTTTATAAATTAACTGCTTATTTTCAGTATATAAACTAAACTCAGTCTTAGGGCAGAACATTTTGTTTTATTAAATGACTTCTCATGAAATAAAATGTAGCTGAGATGCATGATGAAATCATCAGTACACATTTCACTCACATTACATCTCCCTGTTATATCTTATTTACTGTCTGGTCAGCGGTTGGTTTCTGAATTGTCTACATTGATTCACTTTTATGTAATATTTAATGCAGAATGTACACCTTACTAGGAAATATAAGGAAATTCGTAGTCACCAAAAGTGATGAGTCCCGGTTTCAAATGAAACTGGTTTCAATAATTTTCTCTCACAGGTGGTTGAAGTTCTTACTGGAAAAGGAGCTCTGTTGGATCTGGTAATATCTAATGTCGTGGAGCATATTATAGATTGAAAGGTAACTGGAGGTTTAGGGAATAGTGACCATGAAATAGTGTCGTTTGGAGTATGTCAAAAGGAAATGTGCACTGGGTTAACAAAGACTTAATTTCGGTAAAGCAAATTTTCACAGTGGACTGTGATTAAGGGGATAAGTATATTAATAGTAAGAAGATGAGGACTGAAAATGTGGCACCATTAACTAATGGGGATAAGTTAGTTACGGAGGATGGCGATAAAGCAAATGTCTTAAATATTTTTTTTCCTCTGTATACTGTATAGAAGATCCAAGTACAGATATTATAAGAGTATAGCAGCAATAATGGTATAAAAGATGCAAGTGCACTTTGGTTAACTGAGCATAAAGTACAGAAACAACTAAATAAGGTTAATATTAATAAATCTCCTGGACCGGATAAAATACATCCTCAAATCCTTAGGGAGCTATGTTCAGTTTTATCTAGGCCATTGTATCTTATTTTTGCAGATTCCCTCATGTTCGGATGTGTGCCTCTGGATTGGAAAAAGGCTGATGTTATTCCAATATTCAAAAAGGGTAGTTCACAGCCGGGTAATTACAGGCCTGTAAGTTTAACTTCAGTGGTGGGGAAGATACTGGAAAGTTTAATAAGTGAACATATTCTAGAGTATGTTTCAAGGACTGAAATTATAAGTAGTAACCAGCATGGATTTAGGAGGAATAGATCTTCTCAAACTAACTTGCTTGGCTTTTATGAAGAAGTAAGTAGAAATTTAGACTCTGGCATAGCAGTAGATGTAGTTTACTTGGATTTTGCAAAGGCTTTTGATACAGTCCCCCATTGGCGACTAATGTATAAGCTGAGCTGTCTATTGGTCTGGGGAGTCACATTTGTACATGGATAGAAAATTGGTTAAAGAATAGGATGCAGAGAGTAGTTGTTAATGGGGCTTCATCATTATGGACTAAAGTGCTAAGTGGGGTGCCACAGGGTTCTGTGTTCGGGCCACTTCTATTTAATCTATTTATTAATGATTTGGAAGTGGCTATTGTCAGCAAGGTTTCTGTGTTTGCTGACGGCACAAAACTTTGTCGACCATTAAAAACTTCAGAGGATGTGCAATCGTTGCAGGGGGATCTAGATAGATTGTCACATTAGGCTGCTAAGTGGCAGATGAGATTCAATGTTGATAAATGTAAGGTGATGCATTTTGGACTTTAAAATCCCTGAGCTGTTTATGATATAAATGGCTCAGTGTTAAGTGGATCCCTGTTGGAAAGGGATCTTGGAGTTTTGGTGGATAACAAACTTAAAGGTAGCAAGCAGTGCCAGATGGCAACAGCCACAGCCAGCATGGTATTGTCTTGTATAAAGAGAGGTATGAATTCAAGGGAGTAAAATGTTATTTTCCCTCTTTACAAAGCATTGGTAAGGCCTCATTCGAAATATGCAGTGCAATTATTTGTACAAAAAGGACATCTCTGAAATGGAAAGGGTTCAGAGAAGGGCAACTAAATTAATAAGGGGATTGGGGGAGCTTGAATTTGAAGAGAGACTGGATAAGATACAATTATGTACTCTAGAGAAAAGGTGCTTGCATGGGGATATGATTACTTTGTATAAATACATTAACGGACCATACAATAAACTATCTGGGACATTGTTCACTAAAAGAGCATGACAGAGGACACGTAGAATCCTGTGTACAAAAAGGACATCTTTGAAATGGAAAGGGTTTAGAGAAGGGCAACTAAATTACTAAGGTGATTGGGGGAGCTTGAATATGAAGAGAGAAAAGTTACAATTATGTACGCTGGAGAAAAGGTGCTTGCGTGGGGATATGATTACTGTGTATAAATACATTAACGGGCCATACAATAAACTATCTGGGGCATTGTTCACCAATAGAGCATGTCAGAGGACACATGGACATCCCTTAATACTTGAAGAAAAAACGTTTAGGCTTCAAGTTCGGAAAGGGTTTTTTACTGTGAGAACGGTAAAGCTATGGAACTGTCTTCCAGTGGACGTTGTTATGGCAGGTTCATTGGTCAGTTTCAAAAAATGCTGGATGAGTTTCTGCAAACAAGGAATGTTGCAAGTTACTGGTATTGATACATAAAGTAGAGTTGATCCAGGGAAATTTCCGATTGCCACTTGGAGTCAGGATAGAATATTTCTTCCCTTCATAAATTTGGTGGGGTTTTTTTGCCTTCCGCTAGATCAACAGTTAGGCAGGAAATTAGAGTATTGCCAGATGGGTTGGACTGGATGGATGTATGTCTTAATCCAACCTCAAATACTGTAAAAAAAAAAAAACTAAAAAACTGTCGGGTTTGATGGATTTTTTTTGAATCTTTATTGGAAATGTATAAATCTAAACTGAAAAATTGCAAATTTGTATAAAAATACTATTGAATATTTGAAAAATTCTAATTTAAATGTATTCAAATTGGATTTTCCGAACTTCAATTGGTTTTGCAAAACTGCACTCAGAACGAAAGTTTTCTAGTCACCAGTGGAATTTTATTACAGGGATAGTATGTAGTAAAATAAAAAAATAAATAAAGTTTAAAAATATAAAAGTCTGTTTACCAGGAAGGTAGGAAAGCCTAATGTTTCCTCCCTTGTCTCTGGTTGTTCACTATCTTACATTATATATGGGAGGGATAGCCAAGCTTCAGATTCAAAGGCTGAGCATTGAGTGGTCAGCCTTGGCACAACTTTGTCAGCTCACCAATCATTCTAGCCACCATCCAGGAAGTTAGAAGTTGGCTCCCCTGCCTCCCTGGAAATAGAATTTAATATTTGTAAAATGTATTTTGACCATAGTTGGCTTTTTAAGGTAAATATTCCACCATTTTCTCAGTACTCGTGCTAGTGACCACCCATAGAGACACTTTCATATTTTATAACTTTTTTTGTCCATAGCTGCCCTTTAACACTCACTCTTCTACATCCACATCCAGAAAAACCAAAGTCATACTAGCATACAGTAGTAGACCAATGCAATTAGAAACATTTGTTTTAAAACATTGTTTCACTAAACATTTGTGATGCCCAAAGTCATGGTTATACCTTCAGCATCTATACCCCAATCTATCACCGCTATATTCACCTACAGATAAGCCCTCGATCGTCAGGACAATTGTCGCCCCTCCCTGTACATGCTTACACCTGCGCTCTTAAAGGGCAAGGTGTAGATGCTGAGACCAGGTATACCCAGGAAAACCAGGACACCCAAACAGACTCAGGAGCAGGAAGAAAATGAAAAGAAGAAGAGGAGAGAGGACAATGGGAATGACAAGGAATAGCTGGAAAGAACGAATAATCAGGAAATACTAGAGAAGCACAAGGAACCACCAGCATGGACAAACCAACATGGAAAAGGAAACAGTAACAGAGAAAGGCTTAAATAATGCAGAGGACCAATGGGGAATAGGAATGACCAAAGTCTAAAGTATGCATTGGCTGAAAGAAAATTTCAAACTGGTTGGATCTCATCCATCCAATCAGTTACCTACAAGGACGGAGGAGATGAGAAGAGCTGCCTGCCAGAGAGGACCTGAACATATGCCGGAAGAAGCCGAAGACCCCTGGAGATGGCACCCAGAACTGCCGCAGGAGCATAACCCAGGTCAGAGCCATTTCCTGACATTAAACTCCCCTCTCATAAGAGGCCACTGGACCCTTTAATGAAGGTTTTCCTGGATTATCCTTGTGAAACTGACAAATAAGTTCCTGAACATTATTCTGGGAATGAAGGAACCCAACATCTTTCTTTATTAACCGTAACCTCTCCAATCAATTAGGTACTGGAGGGAATTTTGGAGACAGCATGAGTCTAGGATTTTGTTAACCTCAAATTCTGATTCTTACTGGACTTTAACTGGAGGAGGAGGTTCAGTCATAGAGAGAGCAGAAGCAGCTGATTTAAGCAGAGAAATGTGGACATGCCCTTTAAACAGGCAAAGATAAGCCACATCACGTGTTGACAATTTGAAAAAAAATGCGTTTAAGTCTTAACCCAACAAAATTTAGCAATGTGCAAGGGGACTTACTGAGGCAGCTCTTCTGCGCAACCTCACAACAGATAGTCCCCCACCAGGTTGGGTTAAGCTGCCCTCTTCACCCCATACATCAATATCAAGGAAGTATACTAATTTATGGACCAAATTTCTACCTCATGGCACATACATCTGATGTTCCTTACTCCTGGACTCACAACAAACTCTCCACCATTCTTTTCCTTACTCCAACGCGTGTTTCATTCATCCTCACAATCTAACGTGGGCTTCGTCAGGGATTGCGTCAGCATCCCGCGAAATTTCTTTTTACAGCAAACTGTAGTCACGCCCCTTCTGCGTGTCAAATTGAAACTCCCCTAAACATAGTTATACAGTTGTGATTTTCATACACAATTACAAATAAATGAGGTACTGATCAGAGATAACTTGTCATGGCTTTCTCATGGGTACTAACCATATTACAAGAAACACAAAAATTTTAAATCCTCATTCAAACCTCAAGGAACATTAGATTTCAACTTATAGATCCATTGCAATTTTTTTTTGCAGAAGTTTGCGTTCAATATCCCCCCTCTCATATTCAACATAACTTGTTCTACTGCCTTGAATTTCAAGCCTTCTGTACAACGTCCATGTTTTTCAAGGACATGTTTTGCAACACTTGATCTCTCAGGTAATTTATTATCAATTGCCCTAAAGTGCTCTTGCACCCTTACTTGGGCGTTTCGTAGTTGTCTAACGTAGTGAGCCCCACAAAGGTAAAAACATATATGACTTGCTTGCTTTAACATGTCACTATTGTTTGATCTTATACACAGATCCATTCGGATCCAAACTCTGGGGGGTACCTGAGTATTGGGACTAAACAGCCCCTACCCCTACTTCCGAAGCATCTTCCTCCACAATAAAGGGTAGATTGATGTTCGCATGTTTTAAAACAGGAGCTTCACAGAAGGCTCTCTTTAATTGAAAAAAAGATTCTTGGGCTTCTTGGGGCCAAGGAGAGTGAAAGGCACCCTTTTTAGTCAAATTGGTTTATAGAGCCACTAAGGTTGGGAAGTTTTTAATGAATCTTTTATAAAAATTAGCAAATCCCAAGAATCTCTGCAGAGCCTTAAGATTGGAGGGAATCTCCCAATCAAGTACTGCTGAAAGCTTTTTGGGATCCATGAGGAGACCTTGATCTGATATGATAAAGCCTAGGAAGGGAATCTGTTAAAGTTCGAAGGAACATTTTTCCAATTTTGCATGCAGATGATTCTCTCTGAGCTTCTGAAGAACCAATTTAACATGAATACAATGTTGTTGTACAGAAAGGGAATAAATAGAATATCATCAATATATACAACAACAAATCTCCCTAAAAACTCTCAAAGAAAATCCTTAATAAAATCTTGGAAGACTGCCATGGTGTTACAAAGGCAAAAGGGCATGACTATGTATTCTTAATGGCCATCCTTGGTGTAAATGCAATCATCCATTCGTCCGCTTGTCGTATTCTAATCAGATTATAAACTCCCCTTCTAATTTGGTGAAATCATGGGCCTCAAATACCTGAGAGAATAGATTGTCAATGAAGGGTAAAGGATATCCTTGATAATAATTTTATTAAGGCCACGAAAATCAATACAAGGTCTTAATCCCCCAACTTTTTTCTCTATAAAGGAAAAACCCACTCCTGCAGGTTATGTGGAAGGCAGAATAAATCCTTTCTCTAGATTTTCCTTAATATATTTGCTCATGGCTAGGGTTTCAGGACCAGTGAATTGATCATGGTGGCATAGTGCCCGGCTACAGATCTATAGAGCAATCATAGGGCTGATGAGGAGGGAGTTCATCGGCAGCCTGTGGAGAGACGACATCAGAATAATTGTGGTAACACACTGGCAGATCTTTTAAGGCGGTATGAGAAAGATGAAGAGAAAAACATAGATCTTTACAGTTGACCCCCCACTTGGTAATCTGAGCAGAAGTCCAATCTATGACTGGGTTGTGTTTACGTAACCATGGTAAACCTAAGACAACTGGGTTGGAGGGAATATCTAAGAGAAAAAATGTTAAGATCTTAGATTGAATGGCCCCTATTTGAACAGTAATTTTAGGAGTTATACAAATAGAAGTGCCGGGTAACATGGGGTATTATCAATGGGCAAGACTTAGATGGGAGTAAACAGAGGCCTTAAAAGAACCCCAATAGTCTGGGTAAATGTGGGATTGATGAAATTACCTGCTGCTCCACTATCCACAAGTGCTTGGGAATGATAATCACTAGAACCCCAAGTAACTTTAATATGTAACAAAATTCTGTTAAGCTGAAAATAGGGAGGAATTACCTGATCGTCTAGGCAGTTATCCTCAGAACCACCTATGTGTTGACGTTTTCTGCCTTACTTGAGCCCTTTTTTGGACACAGTTTTGCGAAATGTCCGATTGTTCCACAGTAGAGACAGAGACCTTCCTGAGCCTTATGTTCTTTTCAGCCAGAGACAGTTTGGACATACCCAATTGCATAGGTTTGCACTTTTTTTTTGCATTTTTATGGCTAATGCCACATACTCCAGAGACTTGGAGGGTAAATAGTTTATGATTGTATCCTTAATAGACTCTGAAAGACCAAACAAAAATTGATTGTTTAAAGCTGGATTGTTCCAGCCGATACTCACTGCCTAGCGCTGAAACTCAGACGAATATTCAGGAGAACGTAGAGGTATGGCGTAGACGAAAATATAATTTGCAAGAGTTCATGAAATTATCAAACATGCTACAGTCTCCATAAAATTTTTCGGGTAATGGGGCCTTAGGTTCAAAGACAGGAGTTGGAGCAGGAGGAGTCCTATTTTCCTGGACAGCTACCCCTTGATTTTGGTTGGTTGACTGCTCCAGTTAAGAGTAGTAATTGTGCTTGGATTTCTTCCATGGCCCATTATAATGTGATGCCTGGAGCCCCTGGTTATACCTTCAGCATCTGTAACCCAGTCTATCACCTATAGACAAGCCCCAGTCGTCAGGAGACTTGTCACGCCTTGCTGTAGATGGTTACCCCCAGGTCTTAGAGCGCAAGGTATAGATGCTGAAGCCGGGTATACCCAGGAAAACCAGGACACCCAAACAGACACCACAGGGGGAAGAAAATCACAAGAAGAGGAGGAGATAAGAAGAGGTGCCTGCCCGCGTCTGTGAGGCATCATAGAGGACGGAAGCCGGCACGTGCTCGAGAGGACCCAAACACGCACCGCAAGAAGCCAAACGGATTTGAGGGGAGCTGACAACGTGCAGGTCTAATCCGAAGACTCCTGGAGATGGTGCCCAGAACCGCCGCAGGAGCGTAAGCCAGGTAAGAGACGTTTCCTGACAACATTTCTCTCAGATACTTACACAGCAAATTAAGTTTAAAAAGAGTAAGAATTGATGCTTTGCTTTTACCCTAAAACAACCAAACTGAACATCAAATACAAGGCACCATAGCTGAAACAAAATAGTATCTTATTATTGTAGAAAAATTAAAACAACCCTAAATGCATATATTACATTGGCTTGATGGGAAGTTTTGCTTAATATTTGTAGCAATATAAAATGCTATTTGTATGTTTTTAATAGTTGCCTTTAGTTGGAAATGCTGAGCTTTAGATTTTTTAATAGGTGAATACATAACTGTAATGTTAATGAGATAGGGATGAACTGAATGTTCTGGAAAACTTGCAGGGTGATGTAATTACATATCTTATCAGTAAAAAGTGTGCCCCAACCAGATGTTTGCTTTAAAATGAAAGCTAACATGATTGGTTGGGGAAAAATTAGCACGATTTTTAACGATAAGTGGGGAGATTCACCCTGAGGCACATGTGCTCTGGGCAAATCTCCCATCGTGGATTTACCAGAGGCAGTGCGACTTTGGTTGAATCTCACCCACACGTAAGTATTTAACGCCAGCTATCAACCTCTGGTAAATAGGCTTGCGACGGCTGCGTGAGTGCCCTTTCCCGGTACTCGTGCATCTGCCACAAACCAAGACTTCACATTGCGCAAACCGATTGTAAATTGTAAAGCGACTAAAGGGCTGAAAGGAGAACTGCCTGCCCACAGCCAGCGCCGCTCCTACCATGAAGCAACTTGAAAAAGTTGCTCATGGCAGCATTCTAGGCTGTCTGGCTGTGAGTTTTTTTTTAAAAAAAGGCGGCATTTTCCCCCGGCACAGTCAGTTACCTAATTGAGCTGCCGCGAGGTTGCGAGCGGGACTCTGCATTGGCCGTGTGTGTGTGTGTGTGTAGATATATGACTAATAGATAGATAGATATATAGACACAGAGAAAGATAGAGAGATAGATGACCAATAGATATATTGACACAGAGGTATATAGATAGATGATAGAAAGATATATAGATAATATATAGATAGAAGATAGATAGATAGATAATAGATAGATAGAAGATAGATAGATAGACACAGACATATAGATAGATAGATAGATAGACAGATAGATAGATGATAGATAGATAGACACAGAGAAAGATAGATAGATAGATAGATAGATAGATAGATAGATAGATAGAAAGATAGATGACCAATAGATAGATAGATATATAGACAGAGAGATAGATGACCAATAGATATATAGACACAGAGGTATATAGATAGATGATAGAAAGATATATAGATAATAGATAGATAGAAGATAGATAATAGATAGATAGATAGATAATAGATAATAGATAGATAGACACAGAGAAAGATAGATAGATGATAGATAGATAGACACAGAGAAAAATAGATAAAGAGATAGATGACCAATAGATAGATAGATATATAGACACAGAGGTAGATAGATAGATGATAGATAGATAGATGATAGAAATATAGATAGATAGATAGATAGATAGATAGATAGATGATAGATAGATAGATAGATAGATAGATAGATGATAGATAGATAGATAGATAGATAGATGATAGATGATAGATAGAAAGATAGATGATAGATAGATAGATGATAGATAGATAGATAGATAGATAGATAGATAGATAGATAGATAGATAGATAGATAGAAAGTGTCGTAGGGTCCATTCAAAATTTTGCTGAGGGGCCCACTGAGTTCTAGTTATGCCCGTGTGTGTGAGAGAGTGTGTGTGAAAGAGTGAGTGAGGGGGCCCATCCTGTGTGCACAACTGCTGACAGTAGCCAGAGGATACTGCTCCTACCATCATGCATGTCCCTTTGAACAGCTGTGGACTGGGAGTTTCAGCTAAAATATGGAAGAAGGTAAGTAGCCTTTAGGGTAAGAGGGACTGGGGAGAGACAAGTCTTCTAATGGTGGTGGTGAAGAAAGTAGGTGTGATTGGCTTCTAACTGACAAGAAGTAGTGTTAAAAGTATCTCACTGTCACCCACCCACTTATCCCCAGTGTCACATTCCTACTTATCCCCCAGTGTCACATTCCCACTTATCCCCAGTGTCACATTCCTACTTATCCCCCAGTGTCACATTCCCATCTTATCCCCCAGTGTCACATTCCCACTTATACCCCAGTGTCACATTCCTACTTATCCCCCAGTGTCACATTCCCACTTATCCCCCAGTGTCACATTCCCACTTATCCCCCAGTGTCACATTCCCACTTATACCCCAGTGTCACATTCCGACTTATCCCTCAGGGTCACATTCCCACTTATCCCCCAGGGTCACATTCCCACTAGGGTTACCTATGTTGGGAGTGTCTGACACTGTAAAGTAGCAGAATAAAAGAGAACCAAGACCATGACGCCAGCCTGGAGCGTGGCTGAAACGCTACGGTTAAGGTTCTGAAACCTGTCCTTATCAATGTTAATGTTTGCACCACCCAGACACGTTGGATATTTAAGGAAGAATGTAGCTTGACGTGGTGGCAGGCTCATGAATAATTTGGCCAAGATCTTTTATTGTACATAAAGTATGGTAGGGATTTCTAATGTGTTATACCACTTGCACCAACATAACAATAGAGAACACACCCATGCACAAAGCCACGCCCCACACAAAGCCACGCCCACTTTGCCGCATTCAAAAGTTGTTTTAGGTGCCAAAAAAACCTAGGGACACCCCTGCCCACAGCGCTCCCTGGTAAATGAGGCCAAAGAACTTTTATTACATCACCCTGTCGGTCTGTTGCTGGCTGTAACCATTCTGATGAGATCCCCTAAAGTGTATTATAAAGGTGAACTATATAGATGTACCAAGCATTAGCAAAACATACAAACTAGGTTTTGCTACCGACAGTAACTAGTGTTAATAAAAAAATGATCTGCAACTGATCCTTTTGGAAAGCCTTCCTTGATTTACTCCTTAGAAGAGGAGACCAACCTTCCTACACATCACAAGGAATGATTGCTTGCGCTGCAATATTAAACGCCCTGAAGATCTAATTGTCAAAGCAATTTTTAGAGGGGAAATTGCATAGCGAAAAAAAAAGGAAAATAGAATTATTTGAATTGCTGGATATTAGAGTAGTTTGTGCTGATTTTATAATAAATGGTTTCAAGGACACCATGGATTTTATGTGTGGTGTTTCTGTCAATGCTTTTTCAGTCATAAATTCCCTTTTTAAACTAACACTTTCTGCTAATAAGTGGTAATTAAAACTGTATCTGCAACTGTGACTTTTATATAACCTTCCTTATTCTTTATTATGATTTACTTCATAGAAGAGGAGACCAATCTTCATACACACACTACAAGGAATGATGTGCACACCACACATGTCAAACTGTCTGCAATGTCATGTGCACATTAAACTACAGTGATTGATTTGACCAATTAGAATCTTTGTAGAGCTTATCGGTCAAAGAGTAGTCATTATCATTAGTCAAAAAGCAGCAGGGACTTTCATGGTTAATCCCTGATAATAAGATCCATGTGGATCAATAGAATGTACAATTTTAAGCTGATGGGGCCATGCTACTAGATGATTAAAAGTGTAAGGTTCCTAGTCTTTAAAGGTCGTATTTTTTAATTTGTAATTAAAATGTAATGCATTGCACCTGTAACTAAAGTAAAACGTCTATTTACATCTTCCTTCAGGGCTGTGTCGGACTGGACTGTTGGAGTCCACCATGAAATCTGAGACCAGGGGCCCACCCAGAATGAGTTTAGGGGCCCACTTAACATTTCATATCTATATTATAACTCATTTGCATATTTATGTTACTTGTATTTACTCCTATTGTTTATTAAAATGCATTTCTTACTGTCCCTTTGGCTCTGTATTTATATTTTAGCAGTTTTCTGGTGTGAATGGGCTGTGGGCCCACTGGTAGATTCCTCTGTAACCCTTTGGGCCAGTTCGACACTAGTACTACAGGGAATTGATTGACGTGTAACATAAACAATGAAATACTCTTAATTTTAAAGGAATAGTTCACTGCAAAAGCAAACTTTTCCTTTAATGTATTGATTGAAGCCCGGAGGTTAAGGAGCTGTGCCTTACCTCCCTTTCGTCAATCAATATCTCAAGAGCCAAGGATGAAGGTAAGTGAGTGAACTAGTCCTTTAAAACCTATTGTACTTCCAAACAGAAGATTCCAGTAATGTGCATTAATACACCATAGGGTGAATCCAAGATAGTATGAAGGAACAAATCTTCTGCTCCAAACGCTTTAGATAGTAAACACAAGTAGCGTGCCAATTATAGCATTATTATTTATCAATGGGAGGGGTGGGTTATATAAGGGATAATGCGCCCCTTACAGTGTAATATAAGGATATTATGCCACCGAGGAGTTCCCTGACCATATAGAAGCACGAGGCCGTAGGCCGAGTGCTTTTATACAGGACAGGGAACTCTGAGGTGGCGTAATGTCCTTATATTATAATGTGAAGGGGCGCATTATTTCTTATAATACACAAGTATCGGATTCCCTCACCCCATTCGCATTTTAAATTCTAACCTTGTCCCTATTTCCACCTTAAATCCCCAAGCTACATTCTATAACTTAAACCCAGTAGAAAGGAACATCCCAGCCCAGCATCTATGCGGTTAAACAAATATTTGTGGAATAGGAGAGAGACATTGGTTATGAAATGACAGGAAGCAGCTCCAGCAGGTTCTGTTAGTGAAGTTAAACACTGCAAAAAATGCTGAGTCATTGTCCAGGCATGAACACTGGAATGGGCGGAGTAGTGGGATAAAAGAAATATAAGAAATGAGTCACTAAGTGACATAGCTAAGTGATTTTTATAAGGATATATACCACTGTAGCTCCCATTATAAAATATCACACTTATGTATTATAAGAATATTATCCACAAGACAAAGGTAGATTAACCTAACACTCAAGGCAATTTAGGAGTCTCAGGTATTTCAATATATATCTGGATCTGGAAGCAAGATATGATATCATTGTTACATAATATTGGATTGATGAGTTGTATGAACAACAGAGTTACTTTTCATGAATTAAAAACAGGTTTTTGTGTCTAAGTATAAAATGAATATTTTTACGCATCCCTTATCAATGGATTCTACTGTGTAAAATGTCATCGATGCACAAAGTCTTCTTTGATATATCTAATTTTATTTTTTGTAGAAACAAATTCAAATTTGTTCCAATATATATCTTAGTAATGGTGAGTGCAAGACCTCACACAACCCTTTAAACCATCGCAGTTTAGGTATTTGGAGAGAATGACAGTGTTTAAGACTTAATATCTTATGACAGCTTTATACTTTTTGGCACTAAATGTTTTAACTTAACAGATGCTTAACATCACCTTAACAGTAAGACGTTTAAAGGATTATAATATACAAGGACAAAGGTAGAAGATTAAATGAGCTTAGAATTTTCCATATGGGAGATGACTTGCATAAATCTGTTCTAAAGGTAACATTAATACATTATAAAATAAATTTGGACAATATAAATGAAGGCATGGTGTAAAAAAGTTTATTTAACAAACCTTTAAGTAGCGCGGATTTTGTCTCACAAATCATTTTATTATATGTTGAATTACTTTTCTTTTATTCGTAGTAACCTCTTGCATGAATGTGTAGTTTACAGTTATTGTTTTTTTTAAGAGATATGTTTTATTATTTTCAGTAAATATACAGTAAGCAACTATATTATTAGTAGGTTAATACTTCTATTACTAATTATTTATTTCTATATTGTACTGTAGGTTAAAGCCACTGATGCAGACTCAGGTCCATTTGGCCAGATTCACTATTCACTTTATGATGGGTTTCATAGAACAAAGGATTCACAAAGCTTTGGGATTGATCCCGATTCTGGAGTAATCTGTGTGTCAGGTGATATAGACAAGGAAAGTGGACTGACCAGTTATGATCTTCTTGTAAAAGCAGAGGATAAGGTATGTTAAAATATAACTAAGATTTACATTTCACTTTCCCATGAGTTGTTCACAAATATCTTAAACTGCATTTTGTAATAACAAGCATTTAAACATCTTAACAAACAGTAGATTGTCTGTACCTTAACCCTTTTAAGAGCCCCAACCCTGAGAAGTTTAGAGCTAGAATGAAAACTGTTTTCTAAACTTTATGGTTTACCTGTGTCACTGCCTCTCCGTCTTCTAGACCATAGAGAAGGAGATTTGACACTGTTAATCACGCAACTATTGTGGGAGTGCCAGACTGTTTTCTCCTTGACCAGTTAGAAAAAGGATAGCCAGAAGTATACCAATACCAAATGTTTTCTGTCACTGGCTAGGTCTTGTGTAGGCTCGAGATTTATACAATTTATCTGCAATAATTGAACATGACTTGTTCTCAGGACTAATGTGATATTTCTGGTCCATATTTTTTTGGGGATAATTTAATTCAAGATTTAAGAAAAATAAAGTGCTTTTATAGCTATTGTTGAGCACTAGAGATGTCCGAACTTCGCAAAATCCGGTCCACTCGAGGATCCGCGAATTTTCGAAAAAATCCGAAAATTCGAAAATCCGCGAGCGGACCCATTAAAATGAAAAATTCCCTTGAAATTACTAGATTTTTCGTATTTTCGAAAATTTTCGAAATTACGGGTTTTTGCGTATTTTCGAAAATTTTCGAAAATACGAGAAAACTAGTATTTTCGAAAATATGTATTTTCGAAAATACAAGTAATCCTCGTAATTTTGAAAATACGTATTAATGAAAATAAGAGAAAACCTTGCATTTTCGAAAATTTTCGAAATTACGTGTTTTTCTTGTATTTTCGAAAATTTTCGAAAATACGCGAATACCCGTAATTTCGAAAATTTTCGAAAATATGAAAAATCCGCCGTTCGCGAACGGGATAAATCCGCGGCGGATCCGGGTTCGCATCCGCGAACCGGCCATCCCTATTGAGCACCAAAGTGAGCACATTGCCTCCAATGTGAAGACTTAACATTTTTAATACTGCCACAAATTCCATCCTTATGTACGCCAACCACTGGCACATTGCCATAAACAGGTTAGCCTGGGTTAGATGGGTTGTAGCTGTTGCACTTCTTGGATCATTCCCCCAAAATTTCTTAGTGAAGGTTTATTTTTAGATTGTATGAGAATGAAACCTGGCAACATTATTATTAATATTATTATTCAGATATATTCTATGTAGCAACAATGGTGCAGAAGTGAAATCTAATACATTTTATAGACAAGAACAAAGTTATTGTAAATGAACACACAAACAGGATGTGTTGATACTTATGTATAACTAATGCAAATTTGACAACAGTGAACAATGCCTGGTGTTCAGAAAAGGAAGTACAATTAGAGAGTGTTTGTAGAATTTTGCCAGAACAAGTGTCTGTTTATATCTTTCACTTTCATTTGCCATAGAAAATGCTGATACACAGTCTTGTATCTTATCTGTTTAAAATGGAAATTTCACGAACTGTGTAAAACGCTCAGTATTGTGACAATAAACTGAATCTTGAATCTTGTATACACAGACTGCACTGTAGCACACATTTTCCACATCAAATATTTGTAGGGATTGATAACATTTACTAAAAGTAGGCCTTTAGCTGATGGTAGCGGTACAGATCATTAGTTACTGTGTACATTTTCTAAGCAACTACAGAAGAACAAGCCAAAGACCAGCAAAGACAACATTAACCCAAAGGTCATTTGTAATATTGATTTGCTGCATTGTAATAAGGAATATATCAAGCATATTATGCCAAAAGAATACAAACAGCCACTGCATTAAATGTAAAGCCAGAGGTGAGCATAATAGAGACCAGATAACCCATGGAAAATTTTTCGATTTATAGAGATGATAATTCTACCCTAAAAAAGTAATCTATTTAAACATGATAAAGAGAGGTAAGAACATGGATAAAATGTGAAAATTAAATGGGATGAGTCATTCCACAATGAATGAATCACTTGGATACTGTATGATAGAGTCATTTGTGGTGAAAGACAATATCCAAGCAGCAGTGAAAGCCTTATTAAGAAGCCATAAGAATGCCACCAATAAAGATGTAATAATTATTAAAGTGAAAGCAACCTCAATTATAATCAGGGTACAGAAAATTACAGTTATCAAAATGCATGGTTAAAGAAGTCAGATTCTTGAAAAGAATACATTGTACATAGATGTACCGGTATACAGAAAATGTTGTGTGTTGATTATACTATAATATAACTTCCAACTGTGAACTTCATTACTCAAAACAGCATGTGCTACATTAAGTTTTTCAATAGGGGGATGTACCATGTGCTGCAATTTTAGGCAACATGGACTAATCTTTTGCACTGTCATACTAGAGTTTAGCAATTAAAGATGGGCGAACTTTCTGAAGTTCGGTAACTTTCCTGAAGTTCGGTAACTTTCCTGAAGTTCGGAAACAAACCCATTAAGGACAATGGGAGAAAATAGTTTGAAAAGTTCTAGTTATTTACAAAAAAAATAGCAATGGTAACTTAATATAAATGGCGCTGGCTCCTGGGAAATGGTCTGGGGAACATGTCCATATCACCAAAACTAGTTTAAAGGAATAGTTCATTCGAAAAGTGAACTTTTGCTTTAATGTATTGATTGAAGCCCGGGAGGTTAATGAGCTTTACCTCACCTCTTGTTTTTCAATCAATTGAGCAGGATTCCTTTTTTAACCCATGCTTGTGCAATTGTCAGGTTTCTGCATGCTACATTCAAGGGTTATCGTCAATTCCAGACTTACTGAACAATACATTAGAGGGTTACCGAAAATTGAATGATACATTCGAGGGCTACTGAATGATACATTTGAGGGTTATCATCAAAGTGGAACATTCAAGGGATATCGTTGGAAACGTCGCATTTGAGGGTTATCTGTGGATTTTGGTGAAATGCCGCATTGGAGGGTTAGCACTGAAATGGTAAATTAGAGGGGTTTTGCCAGAACAGAAATTTTGAGGGTTATCACCAAAATACCGCATCCAATGGTTATCGCCGAAACGGTGCATTCGTTGGTTGTGGCCGAAATAGGGAGTTAGCGACGGTACACAAATTCGATAGTTATGGAATTTTCAATAATTATTGAAAATACGTCCGTGAGTTTGGAAAACCCGAACTAGTTTGTAAAGTTCTAAAAGTCTGAGTTTGTCCGAATTATGAAAGTTCAGGTTGAAATCAGGTTTCAGTTCGGTTCTAGTCCATCTCTATTAGCAAGGTTTTAATGTGTTCTGTGATGATAGTGGCATTTAGCCTTCATGGCACAAGTGATGTACTGAAGCTCCAATTTTATAGTGTAGCTTAGCATACCTTCAGGGAGATTCAGTAAAAGTTCTTATCGTTAAAAATCTGGCCTTCAGGAATGTGATCCCAATCCCATATAAACTGCACTATATAAAATCCTAGATACTTACAGGGCAATGCACTGCTGGGTGCTAGATTAAATACTTATCTTGTTATACAGGTTTGTGGCAACAACATGGGTATCTCAAGGTATCACCACAAGCGATGTAATATGCATATAGTGGAAACTTTTTAATGCCAGCTAATGGGTGGGTTTATGGTCTTGCAGTGAATTTTACAGTGGATCACAATGCAGTGGGGACTGCTATTAGCATATTACATTGGATTAGCATATTACCTCACGCCACCAGACTGTGCTGAGACAAAAGCAAAGAGGCGGTGACCACTGAGCAGCTCCACCAAACCCTATGGACAGATAGGGGTTGAGATTACGTAAATCCCTGCATCTGTATATGTGTTTATTAGGGGTTATGTTCGGGAAAGATGACACAAGATTAAATTTGAGAAGATTGTGATCGGATAGTGGTAAGGGAGAGTTGGAAAGGTTTAATATTGCGCAGAAGCAAATGAAGACCAGATTGAGGTGTTTGCCCATTACAATGAGTCTGTCGAAAGCTCCGTTGAGAAAGTCTAAGGGAAGTTAAGTGGCAGCAGATAAGTTAGTATCAATGGGGATGTTGAAACCCCCTAATACAATAGATGGTTTGTCTTGAAAGGAGCATGACAGTGACTATAAACATTCCATCTAATAATTGCTGAAATCCAGGGTTCAGGAACGGCCAATCAAAGCCTGGTTGTAAATCTAAATAGATGCTATAGGATGGTTTTAAAACCAATATGTTAGTGGCATAAAGCTCAATTAATGTTGTTTGTGCCAAAGGGACCAGTAGCAGGAATTATATTTAAATGTGCACTTTTTCCACATACGAAAATTTCAATGTAATATCTCTCCCAACGTTTCTCGGATCACAAAATGTTACTAATAGTGTATTGTGTTGTGAGCCCTGGGAGCGGGATTGGAAATGTGCAGGCCACATAAAATAATTTTTTTAAATTTATAATTTAATATAATTTATTTAAATTTTTGAATACATTGTAAAGTCACATTTTGGTTTTTGTTAATTGCCTTTTTAGACCATTTGAATAATTACAACTTTTATCATTTTTACCATTGATATGATTCATTGTATATTAGTAAATCTCAAAAGAAATTACTGAGCACCTCTCCCATCATCTGGACCAAGGCTGCTCACAGCTGGATTAATTTACTGAATTCCATGACTGCACAGACACATTTCATAGGATATATGCAACGTTATAGGCAGCAGGAAGTTTTTCCAGATGCAAAAAGCATGATTGTGCATCGGGAGGGGGAGAAACAGAATGGCCAAGTCATTTTAAAAGAGAACTCACCCCTTTCACCATTCTGCTCAGTAGCCTGTATGTAGTTTACATGCAGACACATTCTGGATCCATTTAAATTCCAAGCTGGTATATATACTTACCGTAGGTAAAGCCCGTTCATTTGCCAGATATTATTATATGTCCCTTCTACACACCCAACTGGTCTGCCAGATATCTTTAAACACTTTCTAGTAGCCAGGTTGGCTGTTAGAAAACCATGACACTATTCACACAAAAAAAAAAAAATCCTGCATAGTTACAAGTTTGTTATGCATGTTAAAGAGCCTTATATACAACACTAAGGTGTTAGATTGGTGAAACACAGCTGCATTGGCCCCAATTATATTTGAAAACTCACTAAGCACTTTACTGAATCAACCCCCTTGAGAGGCAATTTGCAGTAAACATGCCATTTAGCTTTGTGAAGATGTATTAGGAATATGGAAATACAATGTTTTCTTGGGCTTCAGTAAATGAAGTAGGACTTCTTTTTAGAAGAGTTTAAAATGTATTTTTGGTTCCTGAACTTTCTCTGTAGTAAGAAAACTGTGTAATGTGACATGTTTTATTCTTTTACAGCCTTGCTAAAATACAAACAAAGCATTTGACATGACAATGTCTTCACAGTTTGATGCTTTTTTTCTGCTCCCAGTAGGGCATATCATTGACTGGAATTGGGGTCAGTCAATCATTTGCTTGGCTGTAAGGGGTTTTATTAAATAACAATGAAATGTTTCTTTTATCCTATAAGGATTTGTATAGCAGAATGGCCCAGCAAAATGTGTAAAAATATAGTTTTTAAAGAACTTAAAATGGACTGCTGAATGTATACAATCATGTATAATGGGCGAAGGGGTACTAAAAGGGATCTGTATTGAATTGTGTTCAGAGGGAGTCATACTCCACAGTGGACAATAATTACAATTGTCAGCATGATTGTAATCCGCAGTTTTTAACTGAAAAATCAAAATGTTTTATGACAAAAAAAGTTTAGGCCGAGACCCCACTTTAATGCACGAGAACTGTGCATTACGTTTTTACAGTAAATTCCCATGCATCGCATTCCTTTCCCTACACATATTTTAAAAATAATTGACCATAATCACATACTAGAGCTTGTGCAGTTGCACTGCCAGAAGTCAGAATGTGCCCTGCAACAATGCAATCTGAAACGTCTACCTGGGGCCAGGTATACACAGCCAGCCTATACACAGCCCACCAAGTCACTTTCATCATTATTTTGCATTATACTGTAAACGACTGAATGACTTCTGTTTCCTTGTTCGTGCCATGTGCAGTATATGTTTCCTAGTATGTATTGTTGAATTGTTACACGCCATAGAAGGTGTTGGCACTATATAAATCTATAATAATTGTAACAATCTATTATTAAGGCAGATGCTTAAAAGGAAATTTCACCCCTCAAATGAAATAAATTACCCCCCAAAATTTCAATAGTTATAAAGCTGAGAGACCTATGGCTAATCTGTTATGCAGCAAATGGTTTCCCCATTCCCCTCTCTTTAAGCTCTCCAATCTTAACAAACTTTAACATGCTCAGAGGAGGCAGCTAGGGGAATAGCATTCAATCATTGGCTGGGGTGTCATCTGTTACATTCATGACTGACAGCTGCTAACAGGAAGAACCAGGAAGCAAAGAGAGGTAACAGAATATCATGCAGCATTTCAATTAATGGGGACTATAGATGCAGCAATGTTATCAGCCAGTACTGGGTGCCAAAATAAGGCTGATTGAATTGCCCTGATTTCGCCATCGCAATGGGCAAAAATTTTACACAATCGATATTATCACCCAATAATATAGATCTGTCTATGCCCTATGACTTACATTACAGCTTTTTAAGTATTGCCGTTTTGGGGGTGATTTACCTATATACAAGTTTTTTTACAAGTTGAGGGATTTCCCTTTAAATTAATGTTGTTCAATTATTAACATGTATAAAATGTAAATTCAATAAATAAAGTAACAACAGAATACACCTTAAATGGTGTTTTCCATTATCAAATTAAACAGGCTTTTTACTAAGTACATAATTAAATGTATATATAAAACATTGCTTTGTTTTGTTTTATCAGGGTGGGCTTAGTACACAAGCTTTTCTTCGTGTTGACATTGAAGACATAAATGATAATGCTCCTGTGTTTGAACCATCTGCATATGTAACCAGCATTAGCAGCCACTCTCAGCCAGGCACAGAGATCCTAAATGTCATGGCCATTGACAGGGATGAAGGACTCTATGGTAAAGTGACGTATGAACTTCTGCAAGGCCAACACTCTTCTCTATTCACTGTTGACTCATCTGCAGGTACTGACATGCATAATGCCATCATTCATTTATTCATAAAGCAAAGAACGTGGCTGCAAAATAGTATATACAATATGCTTGTGAAGGTTCTCATTCATCCAGGTCATTGTATATCTGTTGTATTCAGTTAGATCAACTGGACTTGAAGTTTAGTTTCGTTTCGAAATTCAGAATGACTTGAACAGGAATCTGTTGGCAATTAAGTTCCCTGTCTGTTTTGATTCCTTACCCTGGGCAGTTTTGATAATACCTCTTAGCCACAATGCAATCACACCTTGCATCAGAAGGTCCCTAACACCTGGCTGTTATATGCTATATTCCAGGGTTGTCAATTGCCAACAGATTATTTTACAAGTCATTCTGAATCGAGAAAGCCAGTCGGATGATTAGTGAAATGTCTTTAAGGCTAAATTTTATGTCCAGTTGATCTAAATAAATACAACAAGGGCGGGGTGGGTGTACGCCCCCGAACTTGCCGCGAGTACGGGGTGGGCGTACACCTCACCACGCCCCTCTGGCGAATGGGACCACCCTTTGCTGGGTGGGCGTGCCTCCTGTGGCGGGTGCGGCCACCTGCGGCGGGTTGAGTGAAAACCCCTGCCCCGACCCCTGTCGATCTTGCCCATTAAAAAGTTAACGGCCGTTTATGAATATGCCCCAATATGTGGGTAAAACTCGGAGACCTGCTTTTAAAAGGATCATGGAACATATTAACTCCATTCGGATGAGTGTTCCAGGTACCTCAGTCTCGGCCCACATGATAAACTATCATGATGGATGTAATAGGCGCAGCTTCCAAATTATTGATAGTGACTCTAGGCAAAGGGAGAGGAGAACGCCATAAGAAACCTTTGCGTAGGTATTAGGGAGGCTTTTTGGATTCATAAATTGAGCACCCTAAAATGGGAATTAATTTAGAGTTTGAACTCAACTGTTTCCTTGACTAGACCTGATGGACAATGTGGATATTATGGAACTTTTATGTACCTTCATGGAGATCTATTTACTGTAAATGATCTTCATTAATACAGTTATATGGCTACGGTATATATCCTCATGGTTAATTATCTGTATGCTTGGGTGCTTACTGCATATATATTTTTGATATATCATCCTCCAAAGATAGTACTCCTCCTCTTGAAACTCCAATGCGTCGGTGGAGCCTCCCAAACTAATAAATATGCAAGCAATAAGGTGTACTCGTGGGTCTTCATAAAAAGTCAACCTTATTTATTAAAACCTAACATCACCTAACATCATGCTGTCATCACTTATATATCTATGTATTATATAAATACATTTACACACTTATATCCCCATATCTCTTTATATATTGATGCGATTGTGTCTTTCCTATATATTCATGTAATCTTTTATACAATTATATACATTTATATAATTTTTATACATTTATGTATTTATGTTTACATGAGGTAGCTAGTGACTATCCATATATACAACTATCCAACTATATATATATATTTTTGGTACTTTTTGATATATGGTCCACATGTTTGCTGTATCTTATCCTGTTTGAGTTTATATAATGCAATTTCCTTTAGTCTACTGTTGTCATCCTTGTGTATATCATTAGTGTTATCCATTATAGGAGGTTACCAAGTACCTTCTTTGATATTTTTAATGTAATATAACGTGTTTTTAATGTAACATAATGTGTGTTTCAAATGTAACATGCATGTTTTATGTATAGCACGTGTGTGGTATTTTTTTATGCTCACATAGGGGTGTTTGTTATGGGTATTTACCTATACAAGTTAAGGATACCATACCTTTAATAGCAGAACCTTGGGGGTGTGGTCCTCTTTTGGTCTTTGATGAAGTGGATGTAGTCTGTGAAACACGTAGGACTGTCTTGGTGTCGAACACTATGTGGATTTTCCGATATTAAGTTGCAGCAATAGTTTTTGGTCTTAACTTTTTGGAGTGGAGGCCTTGGATACGGAGCGAAGACCTACACTGTTGTACACCGCTGCAGTGTGGGACTTTTTGGCACAACGAGAGACTCCGATCGCCATTACATTCAACTTGGGGAGCTCCCACGGACAAAATCGACAGGGATCATGCAATGTATTATCTTGCCCTATTGATCTTAAGCAGATTTAAATTTGCGCAAGATGCTTTAAACA
Source organism: Hymenochirus boettgeri (assembly GCA_019447015.1). Classification (NCBI taxonomy): domain Eukaryota; kingdom Metazoa; phylum Chordata; class Amphibia; order Anura; family Pipidae; genus Hymenochirus; species Hymenochirus boettgeri. The sequence goes on along the minus strand of CM033469.1, from coordinate 114,453,818 downwards.
AAGGTAGGATTGATGCTATGTCCAACCACCTTCCGATTTCATAAATTTCTTGAAGTCAACTATAGCAGTCTGTCAATCAAATGTTGAACAGGAACTGATCCTTGACTGCTTTGATCGGGAGTGATCCATGTATGGCCAGCTGAAAGGGTAACTGTGATCTACATATAAGTGGCCTTTATTAAAAAGAACACATTCATACCTTTAAAATAACATTAGGATCATGCTTCTAGCTGCAGTCTAATCTAATCTAAAGTTACAGCAGTATAAAGGGTGGTGTTTCCAGCTAGCACATCACCAGCACCTTTACTCTGACCCCAATACCTGAGGTACTGAGCATCTTCATTCTGATTTAATGATTAAACCTAAAGATGTAGCATTGGCTGAATATCAGGACACATTTAAACAGAGTTAGGATATTTTCTTGGACAGGCAAAATATCCAGCTTTTAGGTTTTAGGTTTCATTCTCAAACTTAGGAAACAGTTCTGTCTTAAAATTCTGCCTATACATTTTGATGCATCCAAACTCAATTCTTGTAAATCGGATACCGTGTTAACCATTCTAGAAGATAAAATTTAGCATCCAAGCTCTGCCTTGCCTACAGTAAGTCAGGTATCTATTCAATAGGAAGAAGTGCAATAGGAAGATGTGCAACTGGTGCAAGAAGATCTAAACAGATTGTCAAAAGCACAATGGCAGATGAGATTCAGTGTTAATAAATGTAAGGTGATGCATTTGGGGTTTTACAGTCGTTGTACTGCCTATGCTATAAACTGGTTAGTGTTAAAGGGCATGTCCACCCTGAAATCTATCTTTTTCTATAAGGTAGGTAGAAGCTGCCCACCCCCAACCGCCATAATATATATTTTTAAATATCCCCCGATAGTTACTTACAGCCCCTTCTCTCCCGTGCCGTCTTCTATCCAGCTCCCTGCTTGCGGAAGTTGCAAGCAGGGGCTGGTCCGCCATCCGCGTCTGTGATTGGGTTAGACGCGGCCAAGCACAGACGCGGCTGACGTCATTGAAGACGCTGCGGGAGAGAAGGGTCCGTAAGTAACTATTGGGGCATTTAAAAAAAAAATTAATATGGCGGTTAGGGTTGGGCAGCTCTTACCTAACATAAAGAGGATTTCACGCTAGATGCCACGGCCTCAGAGGATGGATCTGGATGGTGGGAGGGGGGGGAGGGCTCCCCTGTGCATGCCTTAGACCTTGAGGTTGAGGCAGAGAGAGGCACCGGATGAGTCACTGACAGCTTCTACACTGCAGTTTCCAGGACTTTGAACAGTCACTGCAGGAGAACCATTTGGAGTAGAAATGTCAGGTAAGGATTTTTTTTAAACTACAGACTGTGGCCAGTATGGGGTTAAATTCTTTGGGGGTGGACATGCCCTTTAAGTGAATCTCTGTTGGAAAAAGATTTGGGAGTTCTAGTTAATAGCAGACTTGGCTATAGTAAACCATGCCAGGCAGCAGCATCTACAGCTAGCAAGTCTTGTATAAAGAGGGGAATAGGTTAAAGGGAGAATAATATTATTCTCCCTCTCTAAAAAGCACTCATTTAGAATATGCAGTGCAATTTTGGAATTCCGTTGATAAGAAGGACACCTTAGAAATGGAAAAAGTTCAAATTAATAAAATAATAAGTGGAATGGAAGTGCTTGTCTATGCAGACTGGACAAGTAGAAGAAAAAAAGTTTTATCTTCAGGGTAGAAAATGTTTATTTACAGTGAGAATGGTAAAAACAGTCTTCCAGCAGATGTGGTAATGGCAAGTCTTTACCCCCCCCCCCTTTTTGTTTTGGCCTTTTTTTAGATCAACAGTTAGGTAGGGTATGGGTTAACTGAAATGGTCAAGACTATACAAAGAATACATTATGTATAATCACTTTATTTATGTTTATGTTGATTTTGTTCTATGTATGAGGAAATGTAACACCAAACAATATTCCAGTGATGCAAAAATGCGTCATTCAGGAGGAGGAGGTCCGGAGTGGGGGGCGAGGGGGCCGCAAGGTGCGTGCTCTGTGGGGTTCGCTACTTTATACTAGTTTTGATTGGAGTTCATTATGAAAACTTTACCTTCATTCCGATTAATAATCAGTTATGGTGCTGTTTGTAAAGGGTTGGGTAATGGAGCTAGCTATAATTACCCCCAGTTTAAACTGAATTCATGTGGACCAATGGTTCATCCAACTTTCACCAGTCTGATTGATGACATTAATATGTGAGAACGGGGCTCTTAATGATTTATAATATTAATAGACACAGACAAAAGTGTACTTCACTGTAATGAGATTTGCAGAAAAGAATTTTCTTTGACATTTTATAAAAGTTATTTAAAGCTAACATCATTACATTTAAAATTGTATATTTTAAGTGCTGGTTTACTGCTGCTTTATATTCTGTGTGTTGTGCCTAATGACTCTTGGCTTCTTCAGTGTTTTATCCTCCAGCTGCAGCCAACCCAGATGTAATATTCACAATAATGGTTTCTCTTCTAATTATTTAAATGAAATATGAAAAATAGAATAAGTAAATATATGCAAACGTAAGTTTTGCAGTAGTAAAATAAACACTAATATAAGCTATTGATAGAAGCAAATAAATTAAATAGTTCACAGCTTGTGAAGCAAAAAAAACACATGCCCAATATTCAGCAAATACTGTTGGATCAGACATGTGTATGGATAGGTTGCAAATACATATACATCAGTGACGATAATGCCCATCCATTGATTAAGAATTAATTGAATGCTTCCACAGTATAGACTTCCTGTTTGCAGAATTCCCAGTTCTGTCAGTTTAGTGTTTGTTCAATTGTTTAGAAAATAATATTAAATCATCCTGTGCACGCATCTCCGTATTATTGAAGATTTTATGGTTTTGATACAATAAGGACTAGTTTTTAATATGTGAGTAGCACGTCCTGTTGCTTTTGATGTATACTATGTAACCACTCCCAGTGCTGAGTGGAGTCCTTATTTGATGTCAACACACCAGGTGAATAGGGATGTTCGGAGTGCCGCCATATTCAAACCTGCATGTACTGTTATGAACATATGAATCCAAATAAGCAACCAAATGTGTACGTTGATCAATGAGGCTTCTGTTTTTTAGTTTCAGTAAATGTCATTTAATACTCCCTATGAAAGAGGAAGCAGTATGACTGTTCCCTCTCTCACCACTACTAAAAATAAAAGTTTAGAGAAATAAAATAACTGTTCAATAAACATCAATAATAATAATAATAAACAATAAAAAAAAAACAATTTTAACTACAAAGCATACTTTAAATGCCATGTCATTATAGCTTTTTAGTTATTGGAACCTCATTGCTGTTACCCACAGCACAGCTAAGAATAACTAAAACGTAATTATTCATTAGCGTTCAGTACTTTAGTCTCCGAACAGTTCCAAAACAGATGTCCCACTCTCAGACTTTACAAATGTGTCACATTCCTTCCTTACTGTGTTTCTGTGCACAACACCCGACCAAAATGGCTGTTCGTACACATTGCGTGACCATGCACTTTTGCAGCTTTGGATTTGGGCAAAAGGTGACAAGTAAAAAATCAAGGGTGCACCACAGCAGTGACTGTATGTCCAAGGAGCCCCCTATAGCCTGCAATCTGAAATATAAAAATTAAAGGAATCTGCAGGATTAATATAATAGTCCTCCCCTCCTCTAAATGCAGGCAATGAAAGTACCAAGGGCGAGGGACTCAATGTTGGGTCTTCGTCCCTGGGTTTACCTTTTAACTGCTTCACTGCTGCATAGAAGTTCCACATATTCCTCATCGACTTCCATCTTGTATTCGGAACAGCTAATGGAAACATATGCTTCTTGAGAGCGGATCTTTCAATTGACCAAGCCCTTGCTCGAAGCCAGCAGGCGGGACAAAAAAAAATTGTGTCTCCTAACTTCAACACGTTGACAATGGGGGGGGATTGTTGGAAAATAACTTATATTGTCCTTTAATTGATGGAAAAATTCTAGAGGACCCGAATAACCCTGAAAAAAATGCTTACCGTATATACTCGAGTATAAACCGAGTTTTTCAGGCTGAAAAATCAGCCTGAAAACTCGGACTCGGTTTATACTCGAGTCACTCGCTTACCTGAGCATTCCGGCAGCCGCACGATCCTTCTGTGTACTGCGCGCCGGCCTGACGTCACTGCCCGGCGCCAAGCCGGCGCTGGGCAGTGACGTCAGCCGGCGCGCCAGTGCACAGTGCACAGAAAGATCGCGCGGCGCCGGAATGCTCAGGATACTGCACCTGCCAGGAAGGATGGAGGATGGAGGAGAGCCCACAGAAGAAGAGACAACAAGGGAGACCACAGAAGAGACCAAGCCCACAGGGAGAAGAGACCACAGGGAGAAGAGACAGGTACAAACTGAACTGGGTGGGAGGGTGAGGGGGGCATTCAAGATGTTTGGGAACTACAACTCCCAGCATGCTTTATTAGCTGGGAGTTGTAGTTTCCAAACATCTGAAGCCAAGTGAGGGTGGCATTCAAGATGTTTGGAAACTACAACTCCCAGCTAATAAAGCATGCTGGGAGTGTTAGTTCCCAACATCGTGAATGCCACCTCTCACTGGCATTCAAGATGTTTGGAAACTACAACTCCCAGCTAATAAAGCATGCTGGGAGTTGTAGTTCCAAACATTTGAAGGCCAAGTGAGGGTGGCATTCAAGATGTTTGGAAACTACAACTCCCAGCATGCTTTATTAGCTGGGAGTTGTAGTTTCCAAACATCTTGAATGCCAAGTTTCTACCCTCGGTTTATACTCGAGTCAACAACTTTTATTAGGATTTTAGCTGAAATTGGGTACCTCGGTTTATACTCGGGTCGGTTTATACTCGAGTATATACGGTAATTACCCTTCCCATTTAAATGCTGTAAAACTTTCCATCCAACTTTAGTTCTGCACAGAAAATCCTTAAATATTGTAAATATTCCTAATGTTTTATCATAAACTCATATAGTAAAAATAAGATCATTCTTTACAAACCGCAACTACAGAATATACTCTTGTATACACTATGGCTTCCAAATCCTCTCTGCACAAGCATAAGAGGAAACATAGTGGGGACAATGATATAGTAGAACCCAACAGCCAAGGATATAGAAAATCTGCTGATTAAATTACTGATTACTGATCCTTCCCTGCCAGCTTACTGAACATTACAGCAAAACAAGATTTGGATAGTAGTAGGCAAGTAAACCGTTTATCCTAATCTCTGCTTGCAGTGTATTATAAGGAACACAAATTTCGTTGTGCACAAATAACATAAGGAACTCAGACAGTATACTCGCATCCAAATAAGAACAGTGACATAAACAGATAGGAATATCACTTCGCATTTTTCCACTCCAATACGTGTAAAGAAATATTGAATATTTATTGTAAAATGGCTTGTTAGTCTATTACTATGTTTAGTTTTTAGTTGTAGTGACTCATTGCTATTTCTTCGTATAGTGTGATTCATTTTGTATGGATTTATATTATTATTATTTAAAAAAAAAAAAAACAATGTTGCTGTGTTAATCAAATCAGGGTAAACTAAATAAATGCTTTGTAAATATTTTAATATCTAGGGCTAAAACATAAATCAGACTATATCAATATTTATGCAAAATATGATGTACCAATGTATTCATTTATTAAAATTAATGTCCACCCCACAAACTAAATTTTGGTATCTGGTAGGAAATGGCTATAAACCTCGACTTTACGAGATTTATAGCACTGACAGGTCCCCCGAAATGTACTTACCAGCCTTCATTCCCCCGTTGCCTTCTGCTTCCGAGCACGAAAGTCAAGCAGGAGGGCTCAACTGGCATCTGCTCCTGTGATTGGCTTAGGCATTGCGCCTTGTGAAATCCCTTCCAAAATGCAATGTCACAGTTTAACCACCATAGCAGGGGGGTTCTGGTTGGGCAGTGGTCTAAAAAAGGTTGGGAGACAAAATTGAAAGTGTTTTTTATATAAGTGATATTTATTAGATGTAAATGTAGCTTTTAGGGGAGTCATGTTAGACAACTTTATTTCTCCTTTAAAATATCTTTTGTGTTTTTTTGAAGATTCTAATACCGTATATACTCGAGTATAAACCGTCCCAAGTATAAACCGAGGTACCTAGTTTTAGGGGAAAAAGTAGGAAACACACACTGACCCGAGTATAAACCGAGGGGGTAGTATTTGCCACTAAAGATGTTTGGAAACTACAACTCCCAGCATGCTTTATTGCTGGGAGTTGTAGTTTTCAAACATCTTAAGTTGCAAATACTTACAAATAAGAGTAAAACCTTCTTTATTTGTGCATACTGTATGCACAAATATAGGAGGATTTACCCCTATTTGCAAGTATTTGCCACTTAAGATGTTTGAAAACTACAACTCCCACCAATAAAGCATGCTGGGAGTTGTAGTTATCAAACATCTTAAGTAGCAAATACTTGCAAATAGGGGTAAATCCTCCTATATTTGTGCATAACAGTATGCACAAATAAAGAAGGTTTTACTCTTTTGTAAGTATTTGCCAATTCCCTGTGAAAGCAAAAAGCAGCCTATCTCCTACCTGTCGCGGCCGCGCGATCCGCCTCCTTCTACACAGCCTCTGCGCATCTGGATAATGTCACTACCCGGCACCTCTCACTTTGCGGCGCCGGGTAGTGACCTCATCCGGATGCGCAGAAGCTGTGGAGCGAGGATGCGGATCGCGCGGCCGGCGGACAAGGTAAGAGATAGGCTGACTGGTATAACCGAGGTAAGATTTTCAGGCTTTTTTTAAAGCCTGAACACCTCGGTTTATACTCGAGTATAACGGTAATACTTAAGCATGTAATCACTATCTTAATAGAAACCTGGTTTCAATGCTGCATATTGTGTGGGGTTAACAGCTAACAAGAAATGTATTTTTTTTCTCTTTGGTAATCAGTTTTATATTTTCTAAGCTTTAAAAGTCATATGTCATAAGAACCCAGAAGCATAGAAGCACACTCGGGCAGAAATACTATTGCATTTGGGGGAGATGCAATAGATTTTTTTTTTATGCCTGCACTCCTTCCATGAGCATTAACCATGTTGTGGCTGTTAATAAATGTGTGAATTTAAGAGGTACCGTAGGTTGCAAACTTTTGCAGGGCTTTAAAGACAAAATTGAAAAGGATTTCATTTTATGTGCAAAAATCATCTTTAAATGTATTGCATAGTTTGCACTGTGTTATTTCCAAACATCTTTGGAAAAGGCAAAGGCAATGCAATATGATTACAAAACCCTTGCTAACCTGACGGGATATTGCATCTTCCTGTGCATAAGAACAGATTTGTGAATGGTTAAGATTTAATGTCTTTTCAATCTCAATAAAGTATTATTTTATAGCAGAGAGTAACAAAGACAGTGAACGTTTTATAATGTACCGTATTAGTTATATGCAGATGGCGACACTTTATTTTGCCAATTTTGAACACCCGCAAATGGCTTCCGTTAAAATCATCGAAATGGTTACCAGCAGTTTGCAATGCACTGAGAGCCACTATCGCCATATAACATCACCAGGAAGCTGATAGGGTCTCCCAGTGCATTGGCAACTTTGTATATTGTATTACACAACATTTTAAATATTCAACTTTTTTTTTTTTTTTTAATCTTTGACAACCTCATGGTACAACCAATAAAAATATCCTTTATTAAAAATACAAAGTCTACTTTGACCGTGGGGCAAATTATTGAAAAGATTAAAGGACAACTGTGGTCTGATAACAAGTTAGGGTTAAATGAAAGCCTGTAGTATTTCCTTTAAAATGAGCCAACAATCACATCTCTGTATGGTGCCCGTGAGAAATTTCATTGAGGTGACTGTTCAAACTTCCTGCTTCCAGTAGGTTGAGTGACATCACCTGACCTCTACCCCGCCCGTCCACCCCGGGGGAGAAGCATGCTCAGTTAAGACTTAATGCTGGGGAAATCAGGAAGTTCCTGGGGGGGGAAATTACAGTAGCGGAGGAGCGTGATACAAGGTAAGTTCTTTAACTTTGTTCCTGGCTCCTGCTGGTTTAATTGAAGAATAGGAGGTAAGACATAGCTCCTTTACCCATTATTCAACTGAAAACTAATTTCGCCAGTGCAGATACCCTTTAAAGTACTTTGTATACATTTGAAGGCGAATCTATTTGTTCTTTAATGCAAATGATGGTTCTAATGGTATGGTACACCATACAATTCTTCCTCATGGACGACTGATCGAGGCTTCCCACCAGTTGGTCAGGAGGAAGGAACGATCGTGCGGTCCATAGAGGTCCGTACGATTGGCAATGGTTTTTCGACCTCTTGCTTTCACCCGATTCGGGCAAAGTAATGGTTGGCAATTGGTCGGGCCGAATTATTGTATGGTTTGTACCCAGCTTTACAGGAGTAATATTTTATCTTGGGAATCTACTGCACCCAAACTATTAACTTTTTACTTTAACATGTAACATGGAAACATCAGCTACAGATATAAAAATAACTTTCCATTCCACATCCTAAAATTCACTGCCTGAGGCCTCATCAGCTGATCAAATTCAATGTTCATTTATTATTATAACAAAGAAGTTCTGTAGCAGCCTTACCTTATTCTTCTTCAAGAAGATGTTTCTGATAAGTTCTCCAAACTTTCTAAATCGATCCATATCGTCTGCAGTATGAAAAGTAAATCTGAATTTTTATTTATGTTCAAATGCAAACATCTCAATAGAAAAACAGATTAAAACCAGTAAATATATTATCATTTATATGTTAATGGAAGTTGACATATTTTTAAAAAACAATGAATGACCAGGATTAGAGATTTATAATAAAATCAATGTATTCTTGGCCTTGGAGGCAAAGCATCTTGGTCTATAAAGTGTGTGTGTGTGTGTGTGTGTTGGGGGTGGGTGAATGTTTATGGATATAAAATACATTTTGATAACTACAAATCCCATAATTCATTATAAGAATTCAAAACACGGTTACCATAGCAACCATGGCAGCTGGTTTGTTTTCTTTAAAAAATAATTGTTTTAATAACGGCAGCTCCTGCTCTAACTTATTTACAATAAATAGAAATAAATATGCAACTATCTACTTACCAATTAGTTGAAATCTGCTGTTCAGTTAAAAAAGTTATGGAATCAACCTGTGCAGAGTATTATACTCGATACACAGGGACTCAACTTTTATAACCTCAAATGTCTGAAAAAAGTCCAAAAAGTGCTTGTTGATTGCTAAACAGAGGAGACACTAGGACTGATCTGCAACAAATCGCAAGTGATGCTATGTATTCATGCAAAAGCATTATGACATCATCAGGCCATCTGCTCAACAATTGTTACCATAGCAACAATAACAGCTGGTTTGTTTACTAGATTACTATGCTATGTGTACTATAGTCAAACCCAAATAAATATAATATTAAAATGTTTACTTTCTGTTATTTAAAAATATCAGAGTTGTGCGTGCTTATGTAAATGTACACTGGATATTACTATGTAATTGTAAAGTGCTATGGCGCTATATAAATCAATAAAAGTCGAAGGGAAAGTTTAGTATAAAATTTGAATTTGGCTTGAAAGGGGCATTTTGTAAGGGATTGTGTGTGTTTGTGCTGCAGATTTAATACTCAATAATGCCAATGATGAGGATATTGTTGTTGTTTTATTTACCCTTTAAATATGGCTGTCACATGAATTAAAGGTACCGGTAGGTCAGTTGGTGTGTGTACCTGTGTCAGGTTGAAAGTTAAAAAAAAAACTTTTTTGATTATTGATCAAAATTTATTTTTGACTATAGTTACCCTTTAAGTATAATGCCACAGTAATGGATAAGTAGATCAGTAGGTGTGTGTTCCTTGTGACGGGTTGGGGGTTAATAAAAGCAATAATGCCAATGATGAGGACATTGTTGTTGTTTTACTTACCCTTTAAATATGGCTGTCACATGCATTAAAGGTAGGTCAGTTGGCATGTGTACTCATGTCTGGTTGGGGGATAAAAGACTAACTTTGTTGATGGTTAGTCAAAATAGTTTTTTTGACTATAAATACCCTTTAAATATGGCTGCCATGAAAATGGAAGGGTAGGTCAGTAGGCGTGTGTACCTGGATCAGGTTGGAAGTTAAAAAAACAAACTTTTTTGATTATTGATCACAATTTGTTTTTTACTTTAGTTGTCCTTTAAGTAGAACTGTATGTGTGTGTACCTGTGTCAGGTTGGGGGTTAAAAAAACAAAACTTTGTTGATGATTAGTCAAAATAGTTTTTCTGACTATACAGTAGTTACCCTTTAAATATGGCTGCCATTAGAGATGGCTGAACTTTTGAAAGTTCGTTCTGTTTTCGAAACAGAACTCAAATGACCGCTTCCAAAAATCCACGAACGGCCGACAACCCGGCCGGGCGTTCGGGGGTCCCGCAGCTCGAAACCTTACCCCCTCCTGGGTGCTTACAAGGACCTTTGTGGCCCTGACAAGGGCCCTTTGGGGCTTAAGGGGTCCTGCAGCTCAAACTGGGACCCCCCTTCCCAGCCCTATCAGGGCCCTTGTGGCACTTATAAGTGCCCTTGTGGCCCTGATAAGGGCCCTTTGGGGCTTAAAGGGGAAGTTCAGTGCAAATGCATATGCTTTTCAGAAAAAAGAGCAGTATTTTTTCATCCCAATGACCTTAATCTGCCCATTCAGCATTGTGTCTGTGTATAAATAAATGCAACCGAAATACTGACTTCCTGTTTGCAGGACCCCTAGTAGAGACCATTATGGTTTTGCTCTTGACCCAGCGCCTGGGTTGATTTAGTTGCTCAGTAGAGATCTGAGCATCTTTGACCCATCCAACAGCCAATCAGTAGAAATTACTGTTAGGAACATTCCAAGGAAGTGGTGCATCCTGGGAAGAAGAAGGACCGTTAGAACCTGAAATGTCAGCTCACTAATGTCAACAGCAGGGAACAGTAAAGGGTATGAAATCAACTGATTTTTCAGAATGGGAGAGAACATGTAGAATAACTAAGAAGGCAATACACAAACTAACAGTTTAACAAATATTGATAATTTCCACTGGACCGCCCCTTTAAGGGGTCCCGCAGATCGAACCAGAACCCCCCTCCCCGGCCCTTGTAAGGGCCCTTGCGGCACTGATAAGGGCCTTTGTTGGGGGTCCCGCAGCTCAAACCAGGACCCCCAGTGAGTGGCTCCTAAAAGAGCCCTTGGGCGCCGGTGGCCTCAACAAGGCCGATGTTACCAGCATCTTGATCCGACACGACGTCTTTGGGCTAGCGACACCAACACCAACGAGGTGGGCTCTTTTAAGAGCCTCTCACTGGGGGTCCCGGTTCGAGCTGCGGGACCCCCAGTGAGCAGCTCCTAAAAGAGCCCTTGGGCGCCGGTGGCCTCAGCGAGGCCAATGTTACTGGCGTCTTGATCTGACGTGACCTCTTTGTGCTAGCGACACCAACACCACTGAGGTCGCCAATACCAGGCAGGCTCACTGCAGCCGACAGTGAGCCCACTGGCACCACCGGCCTCAGCGGAGCTGATGTTGCTAGCCGCTTCTTTCTTCATCCATCTACTGCAATGGCATCTGAGTTCCGTGGAGGATTGCACCTCTTCATATGCAGAAAGTTTGCATATATGCAGGTTTGCAAAAAGTCCTATTCCATTTCTGATTGGTCAATTTTTCAATGCTTGGTTTACATGGTTTACATTAACCAATCAGATTGTGTGAAGTTTTGTGTGTGTGAACTTTTTTTGGACTATAGTTACCCTTTAAGTATGGCTTCCATGGAAATGGAAAGGTAGGTCAGTAGGTGGGTGTACCTGTGTCTGTGGGGTGTTGAGGGTATCAGCGTTTGTATTTATGACCATGAAACAAACTGTTTTGAAATATCCCCATTTGAGGATTGTTACCATTATAGTCTGTGGGAAAAATGTCCTGAAAATTCGCCGATAACGCTGTAACGCTTTCGTGGATTCCTAGCTAGGTTATAGCACACTTCTCATATTTTCCCCGCAGGTCTGTACCGAATTTCATGTCTCTAGCTCAAAAAATGTGTGAAAAGCGGAAGAATAAAATGGAAGAAAAAAAAGAAGAAATAGAAAGAACAGTAATTTGGCTCTTCAAGCCAAATTAATAAATGTTAGGTGATGAATTTTGGACTTAAAAATCCTTGTTCTGCTTACACTATAAGCACTGTGTTAAGTGAATCTCTGTTGAAACAGGATCTTGGAGTTTTGGTGGATATCAAACTTAGAGGTAGCAAGCAGTGCCAGGCAGGAACAGCTAGAGCCAGCAAGATATTGTCTTGTATAAAAAGAGGTATGGATTCAATGGAGAAAATTTGTATTTTCACTCTTTACAAAACATTGGTAAAGTCTCATTTGGAATACAGAGCACAATTTTGGAATCCTGTGTACGTAAAGGACATTTTGGAATTAGAAAGGGTTGAAGGGCAACTAAAACAATAAAGGGAATGGGGGAGCTTGAATATGAAGACAGACTGGATAAGTTACAATTATGTACACTAAAGAAAAGGCGCTTGCATGGGAATATGATTACTGTGTATAAATACATTAACGACCAATACAATATACTGTCTGTCGCATTGTTCACCTATAGTAATCTATATATAGAAAGAAGGGTACACCACTCTGCACTACAAATCAAGTGCTGTTTAATTGTGCAACATGTTTCGAACTACATACAGTTCTTTCTCAAGCCAACAACGTGATTAACACACATAGTTGAATATAGGTGAAGACAGCTGATTGGAATATTCGCAAACGAAGGGGATGGACTTATTGTTGGTTGGACTGGGTGGGGTACTTAAAACTATATGTGTTAATCACTTTGTTGGCTTGAGAAAGAACTGTATGTAGTTTAGAACATGTTGCACAATTAAACAGCTCTTGATTTGTAGTGCAGAGTGGTGTCCCCTTCTTTCTATATATAGATTTCTAACGTCCTGTGTTCGCTAGGCGTGGAGCGATTGGAAGGTGCGGACCCACAAACAGTATACTTAATACGGTGTGTACCTACTTTGTTTGCTGCATTGTTTACCAATAGAACATGTCAGAAGACACGTGGAAATCCCCTAAGACTTGGAAAAAAAGAAGTTTTGTCTCCTCGGAAAGGGTTTTTCACTGTAAGAATGGTAAAATTATGGAACTGTCTTCTAGTGGACATTGTGATGGCAGGTTAATTGGTTATTTTAAAAAGAAGCTGGATGAATTTCAGAAAATAAGGAATGTTGCAGGTTACTGGTATTGATACATAAAGTAGAGTTGATCCAGGGAAATTTCCAGATTGCCACTTGTAGTCAGGAAGGAATTTCCCCCCCCCTGCATAATTCTGGTGGGGTTTTTTGCCTTCCTCTGCATCAACAGTTGTGCAGGAAATGTGGGTATTGCTGCATAGGTTGGACTGGTTGGAGATATGTATTTATTCAACCTCAAATACTATACTATACTAATATTTTCTCTGTTGAAGGTATTTATTATACCAGACAATATCTCAATATCTTGCTAGCTCTAGCTGTTACTGCTGGGCATGTTTTGCAAAAGGTATGTCAGTTATACTAGAACCCTCAAATCTTTTTTTTTGCAGAGATTCACTTAGCACACAGTCATTTATAGTGTAGGCAGCATAAAGATTGTTAAACCCGCATGTGTATCACATTATATTGTTTAACACTGAATTTCATCACTTTGCAGCCTATTCTGACAATCTGTCTAGGTCTGTCTTTAGCATCTGCACATTTTTCAAAGTTTCTAAAGCTCTGGTTAGTTATTTGTTAATGGTAAACACAGAAACCTTACTCTCAATACCCACTTCTAAGTCATTTATAAACAGATATAGAAGTGGCCTTGCGTGGGTAAGGAAGGTATGTTTAGCGTGCGCCCATACCTGCACCCGCTGTTAAATTTAAATATAGAACTAGAAATCAAACGTGATTAAAAAAAATTACTGTAAAACCCACACTAACCTGATACTACATTTTTTTAATACCAAAACATATTGCCTCTCCCCCTATGGGTTCTATAAAAATCCTTGAAATTGGCATACTGTAGTGTGCACAGCTTGGCAATGAAAAAGCATTTACCGAATTTAACTGTGGGTGTTTTGCAACTAAAATGAAAAAAGAAAGTTGGTTGCACATCAGGTTTGATTTTCCATTTACTTAAAACGTGATGGATTTTATTGAAACCAGAAGACAGAAGAAGATACGTGTGCCGTTGGCTGGAGCTCCTTCGTTCTAAACCAGTTGCTGTTTTTTATTAATTCATTAAGTTCATCAAGTTAGTTCTCATATTCAAATATGCCATAGAACTTGGGCCAACTAATTTGTTTTTACCTTAAATGCCATTCATTTTACATAATATGTATACAACACAAAAGCACAAATTTCCTTTGGTTAGTAAAATTAACTTTTTTTTGTAATCTGATAAGAGACTTTTATAGAACGGAATGCAGAGTGCATAGAGCTCATTAGAACATCACTTTCTGGTGCCTCCTTTACATAATCTATGTGCGAATGCTGATTGTTAAATTAGAAGGGAAATTTAGCATCCGTGTTTACATTTGATTTATAAGTAAACACCTTAATTAAATCGGGTAAAGAAACTGTAAATGGGAAGCATTCCACTAGAAAATGAGTTCCAAAAAAGGTTTTAATTAAGGCTGCAGAATATTGTCGTGTTGACAAATTAAATCCAGATGATCAATGTTGTGTTAAAAGAAAATGTTTTTGATGCAGAAGCCTTATGCTGAACAGCAGATATAAACTACACTACTAGCTAGAAATCTTTATTAGAATAACACAAAAATTATATATTGTCAGGGTTATTCAATAAAAGTTCTTATCGTTTAAAATGGTGCTAATTTTGCCCCAACCAATCAGATGTAAGCTTTCAAATGTTAAATAAGATCTGATTGGTTGGGGCAAAATTAGCACCATTTTAAACGATAAGAACTTTTATTGAATAACCCTGTATGTCTGTTTCTGAAGGTTGAACCCAAATACAAATTTATAGGTAATGTGAAAAATAGGCAAATGTCAACCTTTTTAATTGTAAATAAAAACAGGTACTGTATCTATATATCACTATTTACCAACTAGAGATGGCTGAACTTTCAAAAATACGGTCCGATTTCAGATTTTCAAACTTTCGAACCAATAAAGTAAATGGGGACAAATAGTTTTAAAAGTTCTTATTAATGTTCTGGAGAACATATACCGTCCAAATATCCAGAACTTGAAACAAAGTAACTTCATTTACACCAACACCATTTTAGTGCTTCCGCATTCGATAATTTTCCGAAAATTCAATATTTTTCAAAAATTTTATGTTTCTAGAATATTTGATATTTCTAGAATCTGCCTCTAAATCTTTCAATAAGGGTGCTCATTATTTTACAATAGGAATCATGCCCAGCATGGCGTGGCAATGCTTCCTGGACAAAAGGGAGTAAAATGAAAAAAAAAAAAATCTCTCTTTTTTGTGAAAGACAAAATGGTTTTGGCCAATAGCATATACTAAAAAGATGATTACTGTAGGATAAGATGATACCTTTTTATTATGGATTAAGTTCAGGTTTACAGACAAGCTTTCGAGAGATACACTACTCTCATTCTCAGGTCAAGCAGTTCTAAATACACAGGGTACAACACATAATTTAAGTTTATAGAGATGCAACCTTTTTATTTGAAAAGTAAACATAATGAAAAGGTATCACCTTATCCTACAGTACTCATTTTTTTTAGTTTAAATGGAAAGTTCAGTGGAAAATATTATTTTAAAAATTCTTAGTTTTTTATAACGCATAACTAGTTATTCTACATATCCTCTTTCATTTTGAAAAATCAGTTGAATTTATACCCCTTGCTATTCCCTGCTGCTGACATTTTAGATTCTGTAATGGTCCTTTTTCTTCCCAGAATGCACACCACCTTGGAATGTTCCCTACAGCTCAGATCTCTACTGAGCAACTGAATCAACCTAGGTAATTCAGTATTTCAAAGGATTTATTTATATGCAGATAAATTGCTTAATGGGTAGTTAAGGTCATTAGGATGCATCATATTAGCATCATATAGAGGGAAGCAGGCAAAGGTTACCACTTTATAGCATCAGCACCATTGAGTTAGTGTAGGCTCACTGCAGTTTGCCAGTATTGTTAAAGTATTGTTAAGGAGTCAGGCAGGCCAGGCCCCTCTGGACATACCCCACACCATATTGTCTTGTCTCCCTCAGAGTATGCAAAGTGCATTGGAAAGTGGGTAAAGGGTAACACTTCACAACAGCAAAACCATTGAGTTAGAGAAGGCTCACCGCATTTTGACCCTATTATTGAGGAGCCTGGCCCTACTACCCAGCGCACAGATGCGTGCATAGATCTCACAACGATCTATATAATTCGATTGTATACAGTTGCTTCCAGCATTATATTGCTGCTTTTATATTGTTATACTGTATCTCTTAAAAGAAAACCTTAATGGAACATTTTACCTTCTGCATGAAAATTTTTTGCTTTCTCGGGTTATAAGGTTAGTCTACAAGGAAGACTGAATATCTGCCTCTTGTCTAAATGAATTGCAGATAACTGATTGATATGACGCAAGGACCAGTCAGACATTATAATCACTGCAACATTTTCGTATATACAGAGAGGAGACTGCAAATGTTAAATCACAACCAACATGTTTTATAGGATTTTCTTTTTATTTGATTTGAAACTAACCAGACTCCTCAACTCCCAAAGGTATCTTAAAAAAGAATAATACAATCAGCATTTGTATTTTTTGACTAGTTCCCTAGACATTTTTAAGTAAAGATTTGCAAGTGTACAAATAATGTTGTAATAGTGCCTTGACTTGCCTATGTTTAAAGGTCTGTTGATCTGAACACCAGACTCTTTTCCCCAAACAAAATGTATGCTCAGTGTGCTGTAATAGGATAGGAGTTGCTGTAATAGGAATAGGATTTCTAACCAGGCTTACAAGAATGCCATCCACTCCCCTGGCACATTTCAGGATAAGCCCTAAATAAACGGTGGTTAGAACACACGCATTACGTCCTTAAAGGACAACTAAAGCTTCAGAACGACATTGAATTAGAAGGCAAATCTCCTTGTTATAAAAGCAGTAATCAGTGTCTCACCTGTCATTTTAATATGGCTGTTGAGAAATGTAACTTTCTAACATGAGGTTTGTGTCTTTTTTCCCAGTGTTCCAGTATCAGTGTGGTCACTGACCATTGTGTTCTTTACACATGCTCAGTCCTAAGATACTGCAGGAACTTGTTACAGTTGGTCACACTCACTAGTAGCCTCTAGCCAATCCTTTTACAGGGCAGAATAGGCAAGGGAGCATGTGACTGAGATCAGGGGTGTGGCCAGTCAATGTACATGCACACAGTTATTTCATCCATTTCTTCAAGTGGTAACAGTTGCTTTAATGCGATTTACTGTATTGCTATTTTATAGTTTTTTGGTGTAAAATTTTGGGTTTAGTTTTCCTTTAAGTACCAAAAGGTAGACACACCTCTAAATTTAAAAAATTTCTATATAAAGATGGAAATAATCAAATATTGACAGTAATCCAGAAAATTAGTCATTAGAGAGTTTTAGCAGTGTTATGCCTGGTACACACAGATCTACCAGTCGATATACTGATCTGTAAGTATTTAAGTATACCAAGCAAAATGTAATCCCGATTGATTGCGCAGTTCAATGGCAGAGAATTGTACTAGCCCCTGTGCCCTGTGTAGCTATAAATACAATATACTGTAGAAGCATAGTATTGTGTTTTGCAACATAGGCTTACCGTAATCATTTTTAGCTAAGGAGCAAGTCATGAATATACCCCTTAAAGAGCATTGTCCCAGTGACTGCCTATTATATGTCATCTTTAAATCAGGCCTTTATTACAGAAAATTTTAAATATAAGCCTCTTCCTTGTTGGATCACTATAAAACAAAACAAGTTTTGTCTTTTTATTATTAATGTTATAATTATATAGCCTTTGGGTATTCAGTACATGTTTACTAAAACCAGTGCTCTCAAAGATCCTTGTAATGTACAAAAACGCTTCCTCCTACAGCAATTTCACATTCAGTGCCTAACAAACATCTGTTTTATTTATTGTCTAGGAATTATCTATTTGATTTCCTCGCTTAGTCACGTAGATGTTTCCTGGGTGTCTTTGACTGTGGCTGCTAGGGACAAGGGTGGCCTTGTGTCTGCTGTCAATGCTTCTGTTACTGTGAACATCTTGAAAACTGCTACAGCTCCTGCCATTTTTGAGAAGTTTCGATATACATTTGTAATTGCTGAAGATACGCCAAAAGGCAGCGCCATTGGCACAGTTAAAGCTAGGCAACCTTTGAGTAAGTATAAGTTACGTTTATTACGGGGGAATTACTTCTTTTGTAGTTTTCCTCTATGTTAATTTACATATTAAAAGCCTTTAAAATAAAAACTTAACTATTATGTTGTTTTAACATAGAAAGACAAAATATATGTACTCCCACAGCAAAGCAATGACATTGGGGCATATTTATAAAGGTTTGTTAAATTTTCCGCCACAGTTTTTTGCCAAATTTTGGCAATTTATAAAGCAGTGATAACCAGTGGGGAAAAGACATTACAGCCACATTTCGATTTTCGTCATACATCGCTGTGATAACCCTTTAAATCATTTTTATAAAATGGCAAAAAGTGTTTTATTGCGTTAAGTTCAGTCAGTAAAAATTGCCTGAGTGTGAGGTGGCGAAAAGCATAAGTGGCCATTTATTTAGCCTGCCAATGGTTCCATTGAAGGGGCCAGTACATTGTGGAGTGTTTCTAAATACTAATAAGTACCCAGGAGGCGTTAGACTTTTTTCCAGCATTTGCTGTAATACGATCTGCAATTTCCAATTTTCCAAGGATCGCTTTTTTAAGGTTCTGATTTTCTTTATTTGCCAATAAAGTCAAATTTGACTTCACCACAATTTTTTAAACTTTCAACTTTTCTTTTCATCATAGTTACCGTAGTAAAAAGGGAATTTTTATCAAATGTGAAAATTACCTGGCAAAATTTAGCACTAATAATGCTAAAAATGTGGCGAAAAGTTAAGTTCAGAGAATATGATGGTAAATATGTAACACTCCCTGGTGGCTTTTCAAACCAATTGTTTCAAATTGGTTAATACACACTGAGCGCCTTTCTTTGTTATTTAACCAACACATGTGTTTTTTTTTCAGCAAAAGATATGATAAATAGTGTAAAACTTTTATTAATCTGACTAATTTTTTAGTGTTGATTATTTTTAGCAAACTGCAGCTAAATTATCAAACCATTAAATGGAAAGATACCATAGTGCTGTGTAAGAAATAGTCTTGTTTCCAGAAAGTAAAAAAAAAAAAACATTTCTGGGCCATTCCCCATAGAAGCCGTGCAGCCTCTGGTAAATTGGTTTGTGCTGGCTGTGCGTAAATTGGTTTGTGCCGCCGCAAACTGAGACTTAACGCCACGCTAACCAATCATAAATCGGTTAGCACAACGTTAAGAGCTGAAAGGAGCGCAACGTACCTGCAGCAGTCCTCGGTAAATGAGGCTTTTCTAATGCAGCTCCTGGCTCTTGGTATATGTTGCAATCATGGCCGTGAGATGTGTAAGTTAATGGTTTCTACATTTTAGGGGGGTTGCCTACATAGAAAATATGATTTTGGGGTAACATGCCCTTTAACATAGTAATTCAGGTCCCATGTTTTTGGGCAATTGCCTAAAGAAAGCCAACCGTTATTTTTGTATTAAATTGAAGGACTTGTTTGACAATGCAATGTCATTAAGGGCAAGGCCATCTCAGGCAATTGCGTGTGCGATTCTGGTGCGATTTTCTTGCAATTGCCCCATTACCATTATGAAAAACATGAGATTGCTGAAAAAAATTGTGATCGCATGCCCTTCCAAAACAGATGCGTAATCGCATGCACCCTGGAAATTGCAGGAACTTTTGCTTTAGGGTCTAGCCTAACGCAAACTGGAACTGAAACGTGATTTGTATGAAACCATGGGAAATTTTAATAAAACCTTGACAAAAATCTAACTATATAATAAACAAATATATCAACTGCATCTATCATTGAATTCAATCTCTAAATATGTTCACATCTTGCCTTCTCCTGATGCATCAAAGGATGCAACAATCATGGTAGTACGATCCAGGGATCATACAAACGGTACGGGGGGAAAAAAGTCAATGTGCTCAATAGGGAAAAAAATTGTACTTTCATCAGCTGATCGCCCATACACAGGATACCCACATCGTATGTCCGCAATCATTATTTTTATGGCCACCTTAATTGTTGCAAATAGTTTAATACATTGGGGGAACAAGTACAGGTAAGGTGCTGACCGTACTCCTCATTTCCATATTTCAGAGATGTACATTTGTTAATCTTATTATGCTTAATAACAATTTAATTTACATGTCTTTATCTTTTTGATACTTTATAGACTCAATGGAACCAGTTTCCTACAAATTAATATCTGGTGATTCATATCAGTGGTTTACAATAGAATCTCAGTCCGGGATCATTAGAACACAAAAGGAACTGGATTATGAATCTCAGGCTCTTGTGGTTCTAACAATTCAGTCTCAACTAGGCCGTTCTTCAGTCTTCAGCAGTACTCATGTTAACATTACAATAACTGATGTTAATGATAACCCCCCAGTATTTCCACAGGAAAACGATAGAATAAGCATCCATCAAAATGCAACACCTGGAACAGTTTTATATATTGCTCAGGCAACAGACATTGATAGTGGATACAATGGACAAATCTCATACAGTATTGTTAGTGAAAACAAAGATATGTATATTATTGACCCCACTTTAGGTGTTTTGTATCTTAATGCTTATTTATCGATGAAGTGCGACGATATTCTACAAATTATGGCAGAGGACAATGGTCATCCTGTTCAAAGTTCTCTACTGACTCTTATTATAAATGTTGAGCAAAAAGAAGGCAGTAATATATTGTCATTTGCAAACCTGGTGAATCATATAGAAATAAGTGAAGCTTTTCCTCTTTATTCTAAAATACTACAAGTGAACGCCAGTTATGGTACACAAAGCTCATCCCTTAAAATGAATTATTCTTTAATCCCAACTGTTGATTCGTTTCCATTCGGAATCCAACGCAATAATGGATGGATCTTTTTACGCAGAGCTTTGAATTTTGAAAAATCCAAAACACACAGTTTTAAAGTGATTGCAACAAACTCAGATCATAGAGAGCATCAAACAGCAACAGCCTCTGTCATTGTGAACATAATTGATGAAAATGACAATCCTCCCATTTTTGATCAAACAACATATTTTTTCACTGTTGATGAAAGTCCAGTTCCACATGGAGTAATTGGCATAATTAAAGCATTTGATAGTGATTCTGGAAGTAATGGACGGCTATCATATTTTCTCTTGTCCGGAGGAAATCATTTTCTTATTAATTGTAATACAGGTAATTTAAATTATGGCTTATTGTTTTTCTAGTTTTACAGCTCAGCCAGGAAAATTATATTTGCTTACTTTGTTTGGTGCCATAGTTGCTTTAATGAATGCAAATATCTGAATAAATGATAAGAATTTAGAAATATCATGGCTATATAACTTGTTTAAGACAGCAGCTTTGTTGGTGTTTGAAGGGGAATCCTTTGTACTTATGAAGACTATTCATTTTATTGCTATAATTAATGTAGAACTCTCATGTATAGAGTCATTTTATCCTTGGTCAGTTAACTGCTGAGTGAAGATGAGGTTTATATTTTGGTAATGGTTTGAGAATTTATGTATTTACCAGCCTCAATTGAAAATGCTTTTAAATCGCTTTCTTAACCAACCCAAAGTCACAAGTGCCCCATTAAAGTGCCGATTTTATACATTAAAACAGGTTACTTGGCTACTGATGTGCTGTCTGTTTGTAATTATAGTTTGTTGGACCAGTCATCAAACTATCAGGGCGATGCACCGAGCGCCGCTATCGGCAACCCGGTGCAAACAGCCTGGAGATGTTATACACTGATAGCGGCGCTCGGAACATCGCTACTTGCCGCTGTTCTATCTATTAGCTGGCGTTGAAAGTGCCACAATAAAATGCTGATTTCGGCATATAACATCGCTTGCGGCGGTTGCAATCTTTAGTGTGCAAAAGTGGTTTTAATCAATAACTTCTATGGCTAGAGACTTATACAAGTGATATACTTGCCCATGGTTACATCGATATAACATTCATTACAACACGGATAACACTTTGCTTTTACTAATGAAAAGTAATTGATCTAGACATTTTTTTTTAGAACACTGCAGGGATGTCGCATGTAGGCAATGAACACATGCTAGGTTTTATTGTTAAGACTGATACAGGGCAATGAACCAATGGGTGCATCGCTCCTGTTTTGGAGTTTAAGTAACGCTAACCAATGTTATATTGGTTAGCGTGACTTAAGTCACTCTAAGCGATATTAACCAATAGTCACGCTAAACGATATAACATTGGTTAGCGTTACTTAAACTCCAAAACAGGAGCGATGTGCCCATTGGTGCATTGCCCTGTATCAGTCTTAACAATAAAACCTAGCATGTGTACATTGCCTGCATGCGACTAGAGATGTCCGAACTTTGCAAAATCCGGTCCACTCGAGGATCCGCGAATTTTTGAAAAAATTCGAAAATCCGTGAGCGGACCCATTAAAACCTATTAAAATGAAAGTTCAGCAAAATCCGTTATTCGAAAATACGAGGATTCTTCGAAAATACAGGGATTTTTCAAAATTACATGGATTCTTCGAAAATACGGGGATTTTTCCAAAATACGGACCCGAAAATGTGGATTGATCCATCCAGGAATGTGAAAAATCTGCGAAATTTCGAAATTACATGGATTTCTCGTATTTTCCCGGCAGCAGAACATTAGAGTACTTCAGGGGGTACACCCAACCTCCAAATTGTAGCATCAAAAGGAAGAAAGTTTCACAGGGAGCCCAAGCAAAATGCTTCAAAATACTTTATTTAGCATGCGTTCCGCATACTAAATTAAGGTTTTTTTTTTAAATAAATAATAAAAAGACTGTCAATCAACTGCTTTATTATCATAAATTCTACTGTGGACAGTTTTGCTGTAAATAAAATTGTGACAGTTGGTATGTGTGAATTCCACGGTCCCTCTCCCAGTGCAGCCTCATAGCGATAATTGAGCAATTGAGCATGCTTTACTTCACAAAGTCATGTCATATGGAAGGAGTCGGTTAACAGTGGGTGGAGGGATACTGAGCCCTAGCTAAACATTTACTGGATTCAAAGCATACACCAACACACACCTCAAAGAGGGCTTATTACATGTATTTATATATATCTTTAGATAGGAAAAGTTATATACTGTATACAGCTACTTATCTTTGTGAATATTGTTCTAGTGAGATGATTATACTCATGATTTATCTAGAGGATTACTTTATGTGTTGAGTCTTAGTCGTTTTAGCAAGCTAGCAGATTCTGAAATATTTGTTGCTGAATAAATTTGTGTGTGCATGGAGTTAAACTCTATGACCTTCTATCAATCTTTAAATTTATGGCAAGTTGACCAATAAGAAAACAACAATTAACGTTAATGTTAATGTATGGTCATGGATTCCTACAAAATGCTTAGATGGTTTATAAGAAAATTAAAACTATATTTCTGTATGGCTATCTTTAAAGAATTTATGAATCATCTTAACATTATTGCAATAACAACAGAGTGAAATAGATTTTATAAACAAATCAAAACTTCTCAAATCTGGAAAAAAATATTTCAGAGGTTCATGTTTTTCATCCATTAATTAGTTATTTTTCTTTATTCTTGGGTAGGTGAAGTTATAAACACTGTTGCATTAGACCGTGAGCAGAAAACTCACCATGAATTGACAGTATTAGTAGCTGACCATGGTTCACCACGCCGCAATGCTACAACCACGGTTTTTATAATTGTGGCTGATCTAAATGACAATAAGCCATACTTCCCTCAGTTCAATTCTGGAAAACAGATTCATGTCAAGGTCTGTAGTCTTTCTTTCTCCATTGAATAATATCATCTGGTGTTGTGACTTAGTAAACTCATCAACATGAAGTTGCACTGCCCCCTAATGGTAAAAGTACATATTTGCAATATTTAAATGCTTTAGTACAGTAATAAAATTGCAATTCCTAATTGTAAAACAAAAATATACATATACCTGCAAATGCTTCCCACCATATTAACCAAAAATGGCAAAAACTTAGTAACTCATTTATCCAGGGGCTCAGGGCATATTTTTGGATTTAAAGCCACGCTAACTGATTTAGTATTGGTAAAGCATGACACCATCATAGTGACAGCTTTGCGGGATTTGCAAAAGACACCCGCGCAACCGGCGCTTGCCATTTAAATTTGCGTGGGGAGATCTCCCCAATAGTATGTAGATAGAGGACTTTGGTATTTGTCCCTTCTGGTTTAATTGTCTTAAAATTAGAAGGAGGCATTGTGTTTATAGTGTTTATGATAGAATAATTTGTGTGGTAATCAGGAAAGGCCATGGCTGAGAACTCCATCTTCCAGAATTAGACAAATAGTGACAGGAAAGTAAAAATAGACTTGGGGAAATACCACAGACATATAGATAAAAAGGGGTGCATAGGGAGCTGACAAAATGGCTAGCGAACGACCATTCCACCTGACAATTGCATGTGTGTGACTTCTTAGTTGGGCACTGCTCATTGATTCGACAAGACGGACAACTAACAACGCTTGACCAATCTGCCACATATGTGTAATTGGCATCAATTTGTTCCATGCACGCCACCTTCAAAATTGCATGTGGCTACTTAACAGTAGTTTTAAGATATTGTTTTTATTTAAGGTGATGGAAGGCCAAACAGAACATATGTTGGTGGTGGCAGTATATGCTAAGGACCCTGATGCTGGTGACAATGGAACAGTTGTGTATTTCTTGTCTTCAGGTAAGGCTTGTTTCATTTTTCATGCTTTTTCACTATAAAGGAAGGCTTTCCCCAAAGTTGTGTATCCTCACACATCCAAATATTAGTTTGACATGCAATGGATTTTCTAATGGATTTTTGTTACTTCATTAAAGTCCATAGTCCATAACTTGTGTCTTTAATGCAGAGGGAAATAGCTTAAACACAGATGTCCTAAATTAAAAAATCTTTCATCTGCTCACACACCTTTCAGTTCATCTCTTTTTGTTGTGCTGTCAATGAGTTCCTTTAGATCTTATGATAACCATCTGAAAAATATTGTTGGATCCTGTCTGACATTTTGTTTACCAGGCTATTAATTATATTCCTCTTTCAAAATAACTGTATCTTTGTAACATTTAAAAACAGACTAAAATGGTGCAACTGTTTGTTTTGTTGTAGATGAGAGTTTTGATCATTTTATTATTAATTCAAGTACTGGTGAAATATGGACAACTCAGACTCTTTCTACAAAGTTAAGACCTCAGTATAAATTGACAGTCATTGCACGTGATCAAGGAGCCTTACCTCTAGAGGAGCATGCAGTTGTTATTGTTGAGGTAAAAAAAAATTATTTTTATTGCACACTATTAGTTTATGTATTATCAAATTCTTCTGTTTATAATCATCAAAATCCTCTCCTTCACATTAGTAAATTAGCTTAGCTAAATTTGTTTATAGCATTAATTTAGTCCTTTATAAAAGATGATTACAATAAGGCACTTTTAGAGCAAGACAGTGTTCAGGAATAGCAATATTATAGACTTATAATACTAGGATACATAAAGGTATTAGAATTTAAAGTTTGATTCTTTTAGAGAACAGTTTATTTTAATTTTATATTTATACATATATATCTAGGTGAAGTCAATTAATAAAACAGGCTATATCCGGAATAGAGTTCAGTTCATCTGGGACCCTAGTATTTAACTTAAATCCATTCAGACTCATATTTATAGGGTATCTATAATTACAAATTACAAATTTTCAAAAATCATTCCTTTAGATAGTGCAAAGGTCCACTACTTCAACACATTTTTAAGATTTGAAATCCGAGCTGTAGATTCTCCAAAATCTTGATTTTAAATAACAGCATGTACAGGGAAAGACCTCCCACTCAAACCAGGTATGCTAATTTGTGTCCCTCCAGTGACCTTTTACTAGGATTAATCAATTTGGTCTCCTTGTCTGTCTATCTATCTGTCTGTCTGATTTATCTATCTGTCTGTTTGTCTATTTTATATAAATATATATATATATATATATCTATTATCTATCTGTCTCTCTATCTATTATATATCTATTTATCTGTCTATCTACCTGTCTACCTGTCTGTATATATGTGTCTGTCTGTCTATCTATCTGTCATGGTATTCCAAGGTGTGTGGTAGTATAAATACACAACACCAGTGAGAGGGAGAGAGATACAAGCCAGGTCTGCTGCAGAAGTGTGTCACAGGAGGTCATTTACAGGAGCGCCCCCAGCATGTCTGCTTCCTTGTCAGAAGGGAAAAGTGTCTCACATAGCAGCAGTCCCCCTCCCCCTCCCACTATTGGCAGCATGTGTATTTGTCTGTTACAGAGAGAAAAAGGGCTCCATTTATAAAAGATCGTTATCGAAAAAATAACGGTCGGTATTGTACGATATCGATAATGAACTTTTATAAATAGGGTCCAAAGTGTCTAACACAGCAGCAGCCCTCTCTCCCCCAACACTGTATAGCTGTATAGTGTCGGGTTGTGAAGGCAGGGGTAGTGACTAAGGAAGGGGGGACAGTTAGGAGCAGTTACTAAACATTGAAAATTCACTAACAAAGCAGGCACAGACAAACATGTAAGTAACATCATTTTACTACCCTAACACTATACAAAGTTGTTTGAGTGGGTATAGTGATCCTTTAAGTAACAAAAAGTTGTGATTGGATCACCACCTAAATCCCCAGAGATTCAAAAAGATAGTAAAACAAACAAAGTTTCAAATAAAGGGTAATTTAAGAAGGTGAGTTGAGATCCTTGTGAAGCTATGCCCTAGATCTCTCACTAGGAAAATACCTGTGGTCCGATGTCCCAACCCAAAGCTTGATATTCAAATTTGACTCTTACGCATTTCGCTCAAAACGCGATGGTTTTAGTTTCCTAATAAAGAAATCTTTTTAATTCATATACCTGGTTATACTCGTCTTTCTGGGAGCGTCACCTGTTCGTGTATATTTGCTGCATATTTAAGTAAGCTAGATACATATTGATCCCAATAGCCCAAAATTGCTCACTCACACAGGCACATAGTTCAGTTTAGTTTTATCCAGGCCATTATTACAGGTCTTATTTTCTCAGATTTCCTCATGTCTAGAAGTGTGCCTCTGGATTGGAAAAATTACAATATTCAAAAATGGTAGTCGTTCACAGTCTGGTAATTACTGGCCTGTACGTTTAACTTTAGTGGTGGGGAAGATACTGGAAAGTTTGATACGGAAAAATATTCTAGAGTATGTTTCAAGGACTGACCTTATAAGTAGTAATCAGCATGGATTCATGAAGAACAGATCTTATCAAACTAACTTGCTTGGCTTTTATGAGGAAGTGAGTAAGAATTTGGACTCTAGCATAGCAGTAGAAGGTGTAGATGCGGTATACTTGGATTTTGCCAAAGCTTTTCATACAGTCCCCCATAGGCGACTTATGTATAAGCTAGGGTCTGTTGGGCTGGGGTGGCACAATTGTACATGGATAGAAAATTGGATGATGGATCAGATGCAGAGAGTAGTTGTTAATGGGGCTTTTTCAATATGGACTAAAGTTTCTAAGTGGGGTGCCACAGGGTTCTGTGTTGGGGACACTTCTATTTAATCTGTTTATAAATAATTTGAAAGTGGGTATTGTCAGCACTCAGCAAGGTTTCTGTGTTTGCGGAAAACAAAAAACTTTGTTGACCATTAAAAGCTACAATTATAGATAGATTGTAACATTGGGCAGATGAGATTCATTGTTGATAAATGTAAGGTGATGCATTTTGTAATTAAAAATCTTTGTGTTGCTTATACTATAAATGGCTCTGTGTTAAGTGAATCTCTGTTGGAAAAGGATCTTGGAGTTTTGGTGGATAACAAACTTAAATGAAGCAAGCAGTGACAGCTAAAGCCAGCAAGATATTGTCTTGTATAAAGAAGGGTATGGATTCAAGGGAGAAAAATTTTATTCTCCCTCTTTACAAAGCATTGGTAAGGCCTCATTTGGAATATGCGGTGCAGTTTTGGAAATAGAAAGGGTTCATAAAAGGGCAACTAAATTAATAAAGGGATGGGGAAGCTTGAATATGAAGACAGATTGGATACGTTTTAATTATGCACACTAGAGAAAAGGCACTTGCGTGGGGATATGATTACTGTGTATAAATACATTAATGGGCCATACAATAAGTTGTCTGAGGAGACAAGAAGTTTAGCCTTCAAGTTCTGAAGGTTTTTTTTTCTCTTTGAGAACAGTAAAACTATGGAACTGTCTTACATTGGACACGGTGAGTTTCTAAAAACAAAGAATGTTGCATGTTACTGGTATTGATACATAAAGTTGGAGTTGATTTTGAGATATTTCGGATTGTCAGGAAGGAACTTTTTCCCCATTCTTGTGGGGGTTTTCTTTTTTGACTTTTCTCTGGATCAACAGTTAAGCAGGTTGGACTAGATGGATGTATGTCTTTATTCAACCTCAAACACTATACTATACTATACTAATCTGTTTTTAATACACGCAACATGCTTTTGGATGTCCGCATCATATTTTCGCTTTTTATTCAAAACTCGATATTTATCGAAACTTGATGTCGGCATTGTAGTTTCGATATTTTCCTTTGGAACTTCAAAACCGGCAATTCTGACTCGGAACAAGGTTTATTTCAAACCTAAAACCCATCCCTCTTCTTCAATATTTCTCTATTGTCTAATGTTAGAAACTTTTTAAAAGTTACTTTTTTCCCCTTAAAGTATTAAAGTGTTAGTGTTATTACAAAAATAATAATAATAATATTTAGGGGAAGATGTAATAGTGCACTTTGCACTATTGCTCAAATATGGTTAAAACTCACATTACCTTATGTGATATCGAGTTAGTGTGGAATATTTTATGCATTGCTAATCCATTTGCATTGGATTTTGCGATAATCGCTATGGTGGAGTTAGAAAACCTGACCCGCGCCTGTGGTGCAATATAGTCACGTAAAGATTTCTGGTCAGGTAGTGCGGCCCTGTGTAAATTACATATTTCTGTTAATGTTTCTGAATATCTTAATGAATTCCCATCCTCCAATTATACTATTATTTTATTTTATTTTAGGTTGTTTCAGCATTTGATGAGATATCCGAAGTTAATCTAAAAAACAAAAATATAATGGTTCCAGAAAACACTGAACCTTCACAGAAGATTAGCTCTGTAATTTCACACGATGAAGCACTTTTGTTAAATAGCAAAGGGCCTTACAGGATAACTAATAAGAAAACTAATGCTCATTTTGCAGTTGATGATTCCACTGGAGCTGTATATGTGTCTCAACATCTAGATTTTGAAGCAGTCTCTTACTATGGATTAACTGTAGGGATACAAGACTACAACATGACATCCCCCCCAAATCATTCTGTTTTGCTCAGCATCAATATAGAAGACACAAATGACCATAGTCCTTTGTTTCCTGATCAAATTTTATATTTAGGCATTTGGGAAGATATTCCTGTTGGAACACGTGTATATACTTTTAAAGCTATGGACAAAGATGGCAGTTTTGAGAACAGCAAGGTTCGATATTCATTAAATATTCAAGATATCGAGGAAAATCCCTTTTTCATTCATGAATGGGAAGGAAGCTTGTCCATAGTCAGCAAACTGGACAGGGAGACTGTAGAGTCATTTGTTATTTTAGTAACGGCCACAGACCACTCAGCCAATGTTTCACATCGCAGATCAAATACGTTAGTAGTTAGAGTTTTTGTTCAAGATCTAAATGACAACATCCCAGTGTTTCTATCTTCGCATGTTGCCTCAGTAATGGAGAATGCAGGAATTGGCTCTTTTGTTCATCAAATTATAGCTAAGGATCCAGATAAAGGAAGAAATGGAAAACTAGAATTTCACATTTCAGAGGGGAATGCACAGAAAATCTTCATGCTGGATGAAGTTACAGGTACTTTTTAACACAGAGAGCAATATAATGGTCATAGAAAAAATCATTTAGTTTGGTTTCTGTATGATTTCTAGTGTATATACAGTCACTGACCACTTTATTACAGGTATACCTGTTTAATTGCTTGTTATCACAAATAGCTAATGAGCCAATAATAAATAATAACAAGGCAGCAATGCATTTAGGCATCTAGGCAATGTCAAAACAATGCAAAGAAAGCATAAGAATGGGTAAGAAAGGGGATGTAAGTGACTTTTATGTGGCATGGTTGTTGGTGCCACAAGGGCCAGTCAGAAACTGGTGATCTAATGTGATGTTCACACACAACCATCTCTAGGGTTTACAAAGAATATTTTGAAAAAGAGAAAATATCCAGTGAACGGCAGTTGTGTGGACAGTAAAACAGCTTGTTAATGTCAGTGGTCAGAGGAGAATGATCAGACTGGTTTGAGATGATGAAATAATAAAGATAGCTTAACTACTCAATACAAACAAAGTTGTATCATCTCTGAACACACAACACATAAACCCTAAAGCAGATGGGCTACAGCAGCAGAAGGCCACACCATGTGCCACTACTGTCAGCTAAAAACTTCAATTTGTACAGGCTCACCAACATGAAAACATGGATCTATCCTGGCTTGTGACAACAGTTCAGGCTGGTGGTGGAGGTTTAAAGGGAATGTCCACCCCGCAAAGTGTTTTTGGTATGTGAGTAGCCACACCTCTTTAAAGTCTGTGCTGCCATTTTGGAGATATTGATATTTTCTCAATGGTCTATTTGAAGTGCAGGGAGGATTCAGCTTCAAAAAACGCACAGCAACGTCACCCTATTTCAGTGCTTTTTCCGTTCATGTTTACCCCTGCTGCTTGCTCTTAGAGCCTGAACAGGAACTTTCTTTAGCTAACATGCACGTCACAGCTTAAAAGAGAATGGTGGCGGGACAAAAACTGAAGCAATGATGCGTGGGTTCAGAAAGATGTGCCTGGTATGTGATGCAGTACCGGAAGTTTGGATTTTAAAGGTCTTATTACTAACGGGGTTAATAAATTTAAAAAAAAAGTTTTTTGAAAGTTTCCCAATGTGGGTCAGGTCAGTGGGGTATATAAATCAGATTTATGCAAACTTGTTTCTGGATGCGGACATACCCTTTAATGGTGCAGGGAACACATCAAACTTTCAGCCCCTTAGTACCAATTAAGCATCTCTTATATGCCACAAAGAGAGTTTTGAAGGCAAAAGGGGGTCCAACCAGGTACTAGCAAGGTGCATTAATAAAGTGGCCAGTAAGTGTATGTATGTACAGTATGTATATATATATAAAAAGTATTTATAAGACATTGATTTAATTCCCTTTAAAGTTTTTAGTTACCGTATATACTCAAGTATAAGTCGAATTTTTAAGGCTTTAATGTTAGCGTGAAAACCTAACCTTGACTTATACTCGGGTCAAGTCCTAATTTAGATCCAAATTCTGCAATTGCGGATAGTAACCAGTAGGTGGTTAACCTGTGTGTTAACCTGCATAGAAAGTTACAGGAGCTGATCTGCCTTTACACTTCCTGCTTCCTGTAGTCTGGCTGCTGGACTCACTCAGCGCTGTTACTGCTCATCTGGATGCTGTAAATCTGATGGTTCTCCTCAGTTTGGGGCAAAAAACAGCTGCTAGTTCAGTGCAAATGACAGCTTGAAACTACAACTCTCAGGTGACATTTTTAACTATTGGGGTCAGAGAGTCCTTTACTATATGGGGTCAGAGTGCCCTTTACTATATGGGTGTCAGGAGAATTGTAAAATATGGTAAGCTTAATTAAAAGTTTACTGAACCTTGCCACTCCACATGTTCAGAAACTGCAACTCCCAGCAACAAAGGATGCTGGGATTTGTAGTTTCCAAACATCTGGACTGTCAAGGAATTGGAGGTTATTGGTACTGGATGTGGCTATTACTGTATGGGATTCATGTATGTGAATTCTGCTGTCAATTTAAAGGGCAACTAATTTCTACCCTCAGCTTATACTCGAGTCAATCGGTTTTTATAAATTTTTTAGGTAAAAATAGGTACCTCGGCTTATACTCGGATCGACTTATACTTTAATCTTATATCTAATTTTAAAATCTCACCTAGCTGAAAAATATTCTTGGTTATCACCCACAAGCTGTGTTTGGGGTTTATGTAGGAAACCACATACCCGTCAAAAGTACTCACTACTGAGGTTAAAACAATTATAATTGCCTTTCAAACCTAGACTCTTTACAAAACAACTTACTGAAATAAATTTGGCTATGTATGTTTTAACGGTTGTTTAATAAAAAGCCAATCAGATCCCTTTTCAATTTTGCAGGATGGTTAACACTACAATCTACAATAGACCGTGAATTTCAAAGCAGTTTTAGTCTGACAATCATCGCCTCTGATGATGGAATTCCATCTCTCTCTGCAACGCAGACATTGACCATTAACCTTATTGATGTGAATGATGAAGCACCAGTGTTTATGGAAGAACTATATGAAGTTGGAATTCCAGAAAATCAACATCCAGGATTATATGTAACACGGGTGGGAGCTAAAGATAATGATTCAGGTACCAAGGCTTTTTATTTATTAATGCCAATGAATTAACAAAGATGGTAGACTTTTTACTAGTACTCCCTAGTAGAAATGAACAAAACTGGCAAATTTAGAATTAAAGTGAAACTCCATTTAGAACCCAATTAAATTGGAATTTTTTCACAATTTTCGATTTTCAAACACAATTTTTTGATTGAATTTTCAAGCACAATGTTTCTATTTTCTAATTTTCGATTTCCTAATATTCGATTATAGCGAAGTTTCAAGTCGGATCTGCTGACCATCTCTACAATTTGAGACTCATGTCTACTCTCTAGTCTCTTCTTCCTCCCAAAATTAAAAAAGTGTTTTTATGGCACTATACTGACCCTTTAAGCAGCAACAGCAGACTGAATACCCAGGGCCAAATTTATACTTTGTCCCTCCCCTACTCCACCTACCTTCTGCCCTCCTCATAACAGCCCTGGTTATGAGTTCAAATTTGGCCCTTATATAACCCTGTATTCTGTCAGTATTATATTGGTATTTCAATCCTACTACATGCAGTGCCAAATAAATAGTATTTTGGCAGACTTTAGTTACTGACAGAACTTTATAGTTAATGTGAAATACAAATGTCAGGTTTCTGCTCTAAAAATGTATGGAAAGAATTATATTAATATAATATTTAATATATGTGCATGTGTGTATATATAAATATATATAAATCTTCACTCGGATTGTGTGACAGAGTGAAGATTTTTATTCTTTATGAGCAGTAAAGTGTCCCTCATTGGTCTCTGTGCACCAAACACAGTTGAAACACTAACCTGGTTTTATAAAACTGTTCTCTTCTTACTTTCTTCTATTTAGTTGGGTTTCACATACTTTTTTTACACTAAACTAATGGGATAAGAGATACATTTGTACATTAGTTTATATGTCATCACTGTGATTCTTTTTAATGATAATTCACTATCAGATAACACAAACATTAAACAGTACATCGATATACAAATATTACAAAATGTAGAATGTGCACCTAAAGTAAAGTTTAAACATTTTCATTCAAAGGATATCTAAACCGGAAAAATTTTTTTTTTAAAAATTGCCCATTACTGTAAATTATAATTCTTACCAAACACCACTGTACCATATTTTTTGTTGATCTTCCCCCTGTTTCTTTAGATATCAAATCTAAACCATCTTACATTTCAGCTGTCAATCAAATGCCTTATTATAAACTTTTCTGCTGTGTGTAGTTAGGGGTGACAGTTGGTATGTTTGAAATTAATTGTGGGAAATTCCCTCACAGAGGGGAGTGAGGGAGGGGAGATACTGATACTCTATTTTTAAAAAGTAAATCTTTAAATTAAAACTATAGTTGTCCTTTAAAGGGCATCTCCACCCTCACATTTTCACATAGTGTAGGGGACCACCCTCCAAATCTAAATGCCAATTTTGTAAGTTTAAATAGTTCCCAGAGGGGGTAATAGGGTCAAGAATCTACTAGTGAAAGGAGCAGAGTGTATACGAAAGCTAGATACCCTAATTCCCCAAAGGGATGAATCTACAATATGATGTCAGGAATCTATGTTGATTTCCCCTTTTGTGTTTTTATGTGTGGTTCAACTTTGACCAGCAGATGGTGCTATAGTTGAATTGTATAAAATGTAGACAAGTTGCTTGTGAAGGTTCTCATTCATCCAGGTCATGGTATATCTGTTGTATTCAATTAGATCAACTGGACTTGAAGTTTAGTTCTTCAAGAACTAAGCTTCAATTCCAGTTGATCTAATTGAATACAACAGATATTCATCATAGTTGTACTTCACAAAGTATCATGTGACCCAAAACATCATATCCTGTCTGCATGTAATTGCCATCAAGAGCTAATCAGGCCAAATCCTGTTTTTATCCATGTAGGTTTGAATAAAAGAATCTTGAATTTATTGAGATGTGTGCTGTCTAAAAATATATACAGAAATAGACTTACCCACCTTCGTTTCCTTTGGCAAATGCCTCTACTGCTACTTCCGCAAACGGAGTAGCAATAGAGGCCGAACCAGCAGCTGCATCTGTGATTGGCTAAGATTCAGCCAATCACAGACATGTCTGCTGGTTAGAGAGAGAGCCAAGGGAATGAGGTCTGGTAAAGTTTATTTTTGGGCGATTTTTAACCTTATAACCCTAGTGTTAAGGGTTGCAGAAGGTCCTATTCTTCAGTGTACTAAGATTTCAACAGGCACTGCAGGACAACCATAACAAGCAGATGAGAAAGGTAAGGATTTTTTAACACTACTCAGTGTCTCCAGCAGTCAGAATTTTTTATTTTTTTTTTGGGGGGGGGGGGGGGTCGACATGTCCTTTAAGATTCTTACACTTATGAGCATGTGAATGAGGCCCGACGGCGCAGCATGTGATAAACGTCCGATGCTTGCACATTGTGCCTCATTGACATGTTTACATGTATTTGTTTATAGATTGAGATGAGGCAATGTAATATTTTTATACCCTTTGACCTAGCAGCCTCCAAACTTTTTATCCCCATGGATCAGTTCCATTGTTACAAACTTTCCTTTAACTCTTTCCCAAGTCCCTGGAGCACAGACATCAAGGGGAACACTGACTGGCTATGAGTCAATAGCTGGTCTAGACAATGTCAATACTAATCAAAAGTAAAACATTGCATTGATTCTGGGTATTTGGTGTGTAACACTTTAAGAATAGCATGTATGTCTTATTTTCCTTTTATTATGCTTTAATTACATCAATCATTAATTACATTGTTTGCCTACAACATAGTTACAGAGTCAGAACATTATTTCTCACCCTGTTCAAAGTAGATTACAGAAGCACAGAGAGCAATAATTGTTATTAGGCATTTCCCAGGTTTTTATTATGACCTATAAAATGATCTATTAAACTACCTAATAAAAACTGTCAATTTACTGCTTAATACGTTAATTCTCCAAAGTCTGTTAAATTCCATATGGAAAAACAATTCACTAAAATGTGTAAATGTCATCAACTACTAAGGCAAGCTGCAAAGAAAGAGAGACTTTTCACACCTTAACATAGTCACCAGCAAATGTTAAAGAAAATAGCACAGAGGGAAATACTTGGAATGTCAAGAGATGTCCACTGAGGGTCACTGTTGCCACAGTTAGATTAAATGTATTGTTTTTCCATAAATGAA
This sequence comes from Hymenochirus boettgeri, assembly GCA_019447015.1. Taxonomy (NCBI): domain Eukaryota; kingdom Metazoa; phylum Chordata; class Amphibia; order Anura; family Pipidae; genus Hymenochirus; species Hymenochirus boettgeri. The sequence goes on along the minus strand of CM033469.1, from coordinate 114,417,839 downwards.
AATCTTGCTAAATAATTATTATTTTCTCTATAAATATGTATTTGTGCAATATATTGTTTATAGAGGGGGGATTTAAATCATATTACTAAAACAATGGTATAGAGTTTACTCAAGCAGAATGACTTTCTTCCAGCAATATAGATTTTAGACTAACGTCATAAAAATAATGGGCCCCATTTACGGCTTGGCGATAATAAAAAGGGGTTAAACTGGCGCTAAATGATATTGAATAGATTAGTGCAAGTTTAACTCCTTCATTGTGCTGGCTGCGCAGGTAGCGCAAAAGACACCCATTCAACATTTGCAACATATTTAATACCGGGGTTTGCACTAATTGCGTTAAAGTTGTGCTGGGGGAAATCCCGAAACTCAAACCCTGTTTTAAATACCACAGGTCACATTTACCTGGAACAATTGCGGCTCCGAGTAAATCAGGCCCAATGTCTAAAATTTTTGCAGTTTCTTAAAGGGCAAGTTCAGCCCCAAAATGAAAACTTACATACAGTTAAATCACCCCCAAAACCCTAAACGGTAATAGTTTGAAATCTGAAATATATAAGTCTAACCTGAAATCCTGCACAATGTCCTGTTGCCCTTGTTTCTGCTTCCTGGTTCTTCCAGTTAGTAACTGTCAGTTATGGATTTGACAGTTGACATCACAGCCAATGACTGAATGTTAATCCCTTATCTGCCTCTTCTGAGCATGCCCAGGCTCAGTACAGTCTCAGTACAGGTCACTAAATCCCTCAGTTTCCATGAGGCATCCTGAAGCATAGCAGGCATACAGTAATGAATTCAAAGGACAAACTATGATTTATCAACATATTTTAAAGAGGCCATTCTTTCTAAACAATGTTCTTATGAGGGTGGAGTTGTCCTTTAAGAGAAAATTTTGTAATTACAACACATGAGGTCATTAAGACAGGGCAAAAACAGGGCACAACTCTATAATTCAAGCTGCTCAGACACTTTGTTAAAGATCCAGGAAAGTTGCACTCATTCTGAGGGGATGAGGATCAGAAATAAAGATTTTAAAGTGTATGTATACTGAAAAAATGACTTTGTGTCATCTTTATAAACAAATACATGTAAGTAGCACTTAGGTGCTTAGGTGTGTGTGTTGCTGCATGCCTAAAATACAATACTTGTTTTGCTCAGGCTCTGACCATTTTTAGAACTGGCACATGTTGTATTTCAGTTTGGTAAATAATAAATAAAGCACTCCATGACAAATGAAACTATAGATACACAGGGATATTTACCCAGAGTCACTATCCCTCTGGGTAATTATCCCTTCCCGAATTCAATATCGGTTTTGTGCACAAGGGATCGATTTAAAGGTAATGTAAGGGACTTACAGGGTTATTCAATAAAAGGTCTTATCGTTTAAAATGGTGCTAATTTTGCCCCAACCAATCAGATCTTATTTAACATTTGAAAGCTACCATCTGATTGGTTGGGGCAAAATTAGCACCATTTTAAACAATAAGAACTTTTATTGAATAACCCTGTTTGTTTCTTTGTTTTTTTTTCACCATTCTTCCTATTTAAGACGTGCAGAGGATTATTCAGAACCATGCACACGTTTTGTCCCTGTCCATAAAAGTTAATTAGATGTTAATTAGATCTATGAACTCGAAAACTGCTGATAGATTACTGGGTTGGTATGGTAAATGTGTTGTGTATAACATCAGATGCTGTGGGGGTGATCTGGTAAACCATGTTACAAAACAATTCTAAAATCCACGCTACCTGATGTAATATCAGGTTAGCTGGTGTTTTAGTCTCAATTACAAGTGCCTACTTGAAGTTCAAAAATGTACAACCCCTGCTCACCGTCACAATTTACCTGACTCGATCCTGCAGCTGTAACTGCTGCAAAGGGATTACAACATCATGGGATTGTGATTAGGTAATCTGCATCAAGGACGTTTACTGCGTCTCCTGCATGTTTTATTTACCATAGTATGCAGGATTTCTTTGCATCCATACTGTCTATGTAATCAGGGCGGTTTCTATCCATTTTAGTGCCCTAGGTGCCTTCCCACCTATGTGCGCCCCCCAATAGAAAAAAGAAACTTGGCCTGGCAAACTACAGCTGGGTTTCTTCCTTCTGACACTGTCCACTGCTACTGTTCTTTATAGTGGGAAAGCTTTACTAGTTGGTAAGAGGGGCACACTGTACCAGGTGAGGCAGGCATGTATACATACATTTGTGCGTATGGAGCAACACTGGCCACCAATGAAATACTGATTGGAAGGACAGGATAGGTTTCAGTGGATGTGCGGTATGTGGCACTAATGTTCTCCCCAGAAATTGTTTCCAGCCGGGTAGGGTTGTACAGGGAAATTTGGTAAGTAACTCTTTCAGTGCCAGCAGATTTTCCAAGAGTATTGGAATTAATAATTTCATTGCCAGCAGAACATTATCATTAACCCTTTCCAGGGTATTGCCATTAACCCTTCAGTGCCAGCAGTCTTCCCCAGAGTATTGCCATTACACTTCACTGCCAGCAGAACATTACCATTAACCCTTTAGAGCCAGCAGATTTTACTATTAATACTTTCAGTGCCAGGACTTTTCCAGAACATTGCCATTAACCCTTCAGTGCCAGCAGACAGTAATAAGTAATAACTTTCAAGATCATTCAGATGCAAAGAATGTACCAGTGATGATGGTAAAGATGCTGGGTATCAGATGTTGATCAGTGTCTAATAGCTGAATGCTACCATTCACTATGTCATTGTAAGAAATGAAAGCAGAACAGAAGGAGAAGCACTTTTTTCTTGGTCCCACCCTCACTTTGACCATGGGAATCATGCCCCACAATAATATATATATATATATATTATGGGCAACTCACTGTTGTAAGCAGTGAGTGGTGCAATGCCTTGGTTGATATCCACAAATAAAAACTTTTTAAAGTTCATTAGAGCATATAAAGTGCAAAGAAACAAAGTGCAATCAGCAACGTTCCGGTCTTACTCAGAGACTTTTATCGAACTGATTGCTGTTAAACTTTGCTGATTGCACTTTCTTTTTTTTGTTTTTTTTATGCATATTTTTATGTTTTTTTTTTTTTATGCATATTTTTATGCATATTTTTTATGCATATTTTATGTTTTTTTGCACTTTATATGCACTAATAAACTTTAAAAAGGACCCTTGAGTGCACCCATTATTATATATATATATATATATATATATATATATATATATATATATATATTATTACAGATATTGACTGTATAAAGGGTAAGCTCAGCACTATTAATTCTGCTTTTAAAGGGTCCAACCTCCCAACAAAAAATTTACTGTTAACAAACAAAAACCCAAACCTAGACCTTGCAAGATCTAAAGTGTTGAAATCATGTTCTAAAGATATTTAACAGCCCTCGTTCCCTAGGCTGCCTTCCCTACCATAATCCACATCAGTGATTGGCTGAGACATCGCGTCAGGGCTTGTAAGTATCTTTAAAAGGTAGTTTGTTGGGGGTGGGGGGAGACACACCCTTTAAGAAAAGAAAGAATTTTCCCCTGATTCCAATAACATTCCTCTTCCCATCCAGTGTATGAAAAAAATGCTCCTCTAGTAATAACTTTGTTTCCAGGACCACTAAGGCTGAGGCCATACTGCAACGCACAGGAATCGCACACAAAATCGCGTGCGTTATTGCACGTGATTGTGTGCGTGATCCTCCTTGTGCGTTTTGCATTTGCGCATGCGTTTCGTGCAAAACGCATAGCGCAAAACACTTACATTAACTTAAGAAAGCAATGTAAGATGTATAGCTCCTTTTCCTCCCATTCTTCAATTAACAAGAAAAAGGATATGTTTACTTTTGAGTGAACCTATCCTTTAATATTTTAGACAATCTGTAGAATACCTTGGTATTTGTAATAAAAATGTATTTAAAATTTTGTTCCACTAAACTTTCCATTCTGTTGCTTTGTAACAGTGCAGGGTTCTGCCTTCTGACATTGGACTGTACCAAGGGCATTGTGTATGCAAATTTAGTACACACCTCAGAAAGGGACTATTGGGGGAATTCTACAAACTTCATTTGTAACAGCCTTAGGACTGCATGGATGTTTAATTCTCCTTTAACCAAATCTTGGCAATAGATTTATTCAGTGTGTTTCATGTATTGCACATTTTCCCCTTTATATTATAGTAGTAGTATAGTATTTGTATTGTTTTGTAGTATTATTCAGTCATATTTCTCCATTTTCTAAATAACTGTAAAGTGGTATATTATATATCTTATAATGCCAATCATAATATTTTTACAGATAGCAATATGGATCTAACATATGAGATTGTGCCATCCATGAATGGCACAAATGGATATTTTAGAATCAACTCACAAAATGGAGAGTTATTTACCACAACTACCTTTGACAGAGAAGACAAGGATCATTTCATCATAAAAGGTATTGGATTTTAAAACGTACCTCAATTTCTCTTTGGGCCCACAATTGTCACATACATCTCTGTGTACCACAAATCGGCACATATTTAAATACTGACGGTGTCGCAAAATAACAACGTTTGTCGTTGCAGTGTCCTGCAATAGAGAAATGGTGATCCTAAAATAGTGAATCCTATTTCCTCTAAGTCTATTCCTCTAAGTCTTTTTGTTCATTTTTAATAATATGACTTTATATCTGCTTCTTTTGTATTAGTGCTTGTGAAAGATAGTGGGTCCCCACCTCTCTCTAGCACAGCAGCAGTACTTTGCACAATATTGGATGAAAATGACAATACCCCAGAGATTCTGTCTCCTGGTATGAACATTCAGGTCCCAGAGAACCATGATCTGGGGATTATTCACACAGTATTGGCGAATGACAAAGATGCTGGGAACAATGGACGGCTTCATTTCCACATAATTGGTAATTTGTAATGTAATGTAAATAACTGTTTATGTCTTCAGTATGGTCACATAGTGGACGGTTCATATTATATAGGATTTGCATTGTTTTTACCAAAATCTACCGTTAAACAATCTTGCAAAAAAAGTCTAAATCCATAGGTCAATTTTTTTGCCTAAAGATCTAATGAGTTGTAGCACATATTTTGATCTGCAAAAAAAATGTTAAAATCTTTTTAAAACCCCAGTGATCTTTTTTTGTTTGTTAAATTATCTTAATAAGGAAAAATACCACAAGGAATGTTTAAACAAAGATAACAGACAAAAAAATGCTTTCTCAATATTTTGGAGAGACCAAATTTTCACTTTAAAATCTGATTTTTGACATTTTAAAAATACTTTTTGCAACGTTTAAAGTAATTGTACACTGATAAAATAATTTTGCCTAAGTTCAGTCTAAAAATAAATACATATTAGCAGCATTTACTCTGATGTGTTTGCATTGCTGCATGACTTCAATCTAGTACTTGTTTTGCTTAAGTTCAGTCCCTCATTCCCCCAGCCCCCTGCTAGACTATCTGGCTGTCTGTGTGGGCAGGCATACTCAGTAATCCCTATTAGGCAGCATTAGGAAAGGGAATATCACACTATGCAATTCAGCTACCAACTGTCACCATTCCAGCTGCAGGAAAACTATAAATAATAGAAGAGTTTATGATACTGAGGCAATTGATTGACAGCTGAAATGCAAGATGTTTCAGACTGAGGGACATGTGAACATCAAAATGGTACAGTGATTGTATTGGAGAATTATAGTTTCCAGTAATGGGCAATTTAAAAAATAAAATTTCATATTTTCATATCCATTAACACCAAGAAACGTATATTTACAAAATGGGGTTAACAAAAATCTATCGCTAACAACAGTAAAAAAACATAATTGAATTTTTTTAAATATGCACTAAAATATAGTAAAATGGTTGGTGGAAGTGTCAAGAAACACAAAACTTAAGTCTTGTCCTAAGGGAGAATGACCCCCCCCCCCAAAAAAAAGGTGTAAGTAAGAAAGCACCTTCTCAGCATGGAAGAATCCACTCTGGTTCTGTTTGTTCATCAAAGCTGAAGCTGACACTATGTGCTGCAATACGTTTTTGGAGCTCAAGCAATCACCATTTTTTAATGCAAATTGCATGTGCTCCGATAATGAATTATTACCAAAGTTGCAGCACAGTGTCAACAATGCAATTGTGTGTTTCTCTGTGCTGTCAGTGTGGTCAGTGTGGCCGCAGCCTTAGACCTTAGAGAGCCAGCATGGGAGACAGAGAACTGCAGGATATGGTAAGTAAACACCCTGGCAGATCTCAGCTTGTAAATTAAATTGGGAGATGGCAGCTAGTAATCCTATTTTCCAATGAATTATAGACTCCATTTTTGAAAAGTTTTTTTCTGGGTGGAGTTACCCTTAAAAAACATGCTGTGTGGCTTGCATCACACATTACAAGTATATATATATTGCAGTAATACTCACACTTCTATAAATGGTAGAGTACAGAAATAAACACATAAAAATGTCTCTTGCAAAAATGCTCACAAATATAAAAAGTTAACAGATTGCATTATGAATACATATACAAAAGGCTTAACAGATTCCCACATGCACGACTCTGCTTGAGCAGTAAAGCAGCTAATCAAATTTACTTCTGTCTCTGATGAAAGGCTGGGAGACAGTGGCTGGAGGAGTCTCCAGGGTCAACTGTTACATGCAGCTTAAGTAGGATGGAGATACAAACCTAAGGTACCTAGTTAGTATGTGTAGAAGGAGTATTGTGTCTGTGACCACCAGGAAGGGGCAACACTAGAAGGCAGCAGTGATATCATAGATTGGCAGTACCCTGAAATATTTTGTATATGATTTCTGCACTAAGAGGCTAAATTCAGAGGTTAAAGACAAATGGGTTTACTAAGTAACAATTATAGGACCTGTGAAGCTTCTCCTTTAAATACACACTAACTAATGTACTACAGTTTATTTGGATGTGAAAAATGTGGTAGCTGCTTTCCATGTAATGCTCTTAAAACACAGCCAAAGCAAACAATGTAATAGATGTAATAAAGTAATATTGGCAACTTTTGTGCAAACGTCAGAATCTCAATGCACTGAGAGACACAATTATAGTGTAATCTTGGAGACGAGACTCTACACTAACAGACATGCAATTTTTAAGCAACGAGCATACTATGTGATTATTGTATGGCCGTTCGCTTAGGTATTGTTTGCAGTCCAACTCGGCAGATCAACAAATGATGCCTGATGGAGCGGCCATACACGTAGGATTATCATGTGGTGCAGCCCTTCAGTTGTCTATTCATTCATCTATGAAATAATGCAGAGTAAAATGTCCAATATATTGAATCTTTTCTGTGACACATTTTGCAGTTTGGCTATTATTGGAGGCTCCTTGTAAGCAGGAAAATGTAATTCAGACAAAACTTTAATAAAATATAATACAGCACAGTAAGCTTGAATTAAATTCATATAATGATATTCCTTATGCTTACACTGCAAAAGTATGACTTCTATCATATTGGTATTCCTTACTTATTAAGATTTTCTTTCATTTCTATGAGCAGCAGTCATTTTTTTAAATTCACTATTTATTGACTTTGGAGCTTCATACATGTTATTTTGTTGCATAGACTTTGTTTTGATTCAGTTGCACGTCAAAGAAAAATTTTTACAAGGTGTGTAAATTTCAGAGAAAGATGCATATCTGCCAAAGTCATCTTTCACAAATGGATTAGACAGTGTGGGTACACTGATCCTACCACCCACAGATTTAATTGAAATGCTGGTATTAATTCAAACAGTAGTCAGTCAAATGCCAAATACATTTAAATATGCTGGATAAGCAACTTAAATTGAATGCGGTTTCTTTTAATACATTAGGTAAATGAATGTCAGTATAGATATACATATATATATAATTTGAGATTTTGCTTTATTTTTAAGGTGGAAATACAGGTGACTACTTCATCATTAATAACACATCTGGAGAAGTCTGGGCCACCCGCAGTTTGGATAGAGAAGATGTCAGCAATTTTACCATCATTGTGGAATGCTACGACATGGGCAGTCCCCAGAAAAGTGCTATAGCCAAGCTTCACATTACTGTCTTGGATGAAAATGATAATCCACCTACGTTTTCTAAGAGCCAATACCGCACATCTGTGAGAGAAGACACAGAGGTTGGATCAGTTGTGCTTAAGCTTCAGGCCACAGATGCAGATGAAGGTTTTAACCAGGCAGTTATGTACTCTATAATTGATGACACTCAAGGTGTTTTTGTTGTCAATAGTACAAGTGGAAATATCATAACTAAAAGATCTTTAGACCGGGAACTCAAACATCAATATGTGTTTAGGGTAATGGCAACGGACTGTAGCTTACAGGGTCCTAAAAGTTCCAGTGTAAAAGTTTTAATACAGATTGAAGATGTAAATGATAACAGTCCAGTATTTAAAGAAAATCCTGTTCATGTTCTTATTTCCCCTACAATACTTGTTAATAGGACAGTAGCCACTGTACAAGCAAAAGATATGGATTTGGGCTTGAATGGTAAAGTGGTGTTAAATTTATTGCAGCCTGACCCTTTCTTCTACATTACCCAAGAATCAGGTGAAGTCAAACTCAAAAATTCTCTACCAACTGAATCATACAGGGGTACAATTCTCCACGTACAAGCTTCGGATTTAGCTGAACCAGCAAACACAGCCATAGGTCTTGTGATCATCCATATTCAAGGCCTGGAAAATGACATTTCTTTTGAACACAATGTCTATGAAGCCATCATAATGGAAAATAGTGAGGCAGGTTCGTTACAAGAATTATTATGTGCTTAACTGCTAACATTATTTGTTATTTCAAAGCATACTGTATGCTTGCCTCTCCTTTATTTAATAAAATGCTCATGGCTGTGGATAACTACCACTGTGCATTTTAAAAAGTTACATTCAAGTTTGCTTTATAGCGTCCTATGCTATAGTCACGCTATCTCACATAAGCATGTTTTAAATCGGTTAGTATGACTATAGCAAGGGTTTTGTTGTAAAGTTCCATCCAAATTCTAGTAGTTTTCAAGGCCTTTACACAAACATCATACTGTATATGGGGCACTATTGATGTAACTAAGAGTCCCCAGCAGAAAGGGGGAGAAGTCAAAAACTTGAAAAATAACAGGTTTCTTAAGTGATTCTTTCTATTAGCAAGAAAGAATAGAAGATGCATAGAGGGAAATATCATCCCTCATCCCTATGAAGTGATGAGGAGTCACAAAATGTGTCAGGGAGTCTGGTGTATGTGTGTTCTACCTCTCTCTCATGCCTGAATACAGCAACAATATTTTTGCACTTGATAGAGGACTGAACCCATTTTTTGTGTCTTATAGAGGGAAATATCATGCCTGTCCTGACCTCTTACTAAACACACTCCCTTTATGTTGGGTGGTCCTGACATAGCCCTACTGTAGATTCACCAAAAATACATTAACCAGTCACTATAAACTGTAGAATCTTGTGAAATACTGAACATATGTACAATGATGCAATCACAGATTTGGCAAATCTTTCTTTATAAGAAATGTTTAATCTGATAAGCTTTAATAGATGACAGTTGTATTAATTAAATAATAACACGCATTCCTCAACTTTGTAAAATACAAATGAACAATATCATATTTCACCTTGTGAATGTACCAGAACTTCACATTTGTTTATTTTAAGTATGTAACAAAAGTTAATGACTAAAGTGAATGAACTTTGCTATATAGATTTCACAGGCTGATTTTTTTTGTATGTTAAAGAGACTATACAAAAAAAGGATTTACAATTAGAAAGTCTTTCCTAGTGAAGTAGGAAATCCTACATTAGTGTAAAGATGTGTATACTAAAAACTTTTATTTATTTACCCTTTCCAATAGGTACCACAGTAGTGACAGTAAAGACACAAAATCATCATTCAAATAGGGAAATAATACATTACAACATTTTTAGTGAAGATAAAGATGGGACCTTTACAATAAATGCTTTGACAGGTAAGCTAAATATTTTTGCATATTTAATGCATATATATATATATATATAGTTATGAACTCTGTTATGTTATAATCATTTTGTTTGTCTTTAGCTACTATACACTGCTGTAACTATGTAACATTGTGGCCAAAAAGGCTGTAATATGGTCTCGAAAACTCAGTATATTCAGTATATGCAAATGACATGCAAAAACTTCTGTATCAATGAAGAATGTATTGATTGCTAATAATTGTAAATGTTTCAGAATGTGTACGTTACGTAAATATATTTTATTTATTGGCATTTTAAGGACTGCTAATTACCAGGATGTAAAAGGAACTGATGAAACAGGTTCTCTAAGCAAACTACTTTTATATAGGATATGAAATTGTAAGCCAGGTGACAACAACCAAATAAGATGATAAAAAGCCACCTCTGCGCACACCACTTATTCTTGTGTCTCTCTCTCTCTCAGGAGAACTCTCAGTGAAAGAACCCCAGTTTCTGGATTTTGAAGTTATGAATGAAATTAATTTAATCATCTCAGCTGAAAGTAGTAAATATATTACATACTGCAGAGTGATTGTTTTTATCCAGGACACTAATGACAATGTACCAGTATTTGACAAACAACAATATACATCGTTTGTTCTAGAAGGTCAAGACCATAATACATTTGTAACTCAGGTAATTACGGCTTTGTTTTCCATTTTTTTAATTCCTGAATCCAGTGTATATTTTATTTTTTATAGTGGGGAAGAATATATGCCCGTCAAGTTAGTAGTTTTAACTTACCTATAATGGCTAGCTAGAGAGAAAGGATTAGGCAGCATGATATTTCTTGAATTAATTTATTAATTCATGCTATGAATGCAGATAGTATAATTCTTAAAGGGACATTCTTACCTGCAAAATGTATTACCTGAAATCCCAAATATGCAAGTAATGATACCCTGAAACCCATATACCAATAATAAAAAAATCCTTACCTTACATCTCTACTCCATATCATTCTTCTGAAGTGCCTGTTCAAAGTCCAGGAAACTAAAGAGTAGGAGCTATCTGTGTGGGTAGGTACTCAGGCATGCACAGGGGAGCCCCTTTCAGCGTTCTGAATTGCCGGCAGCCGCATCCGTGATTGGCTGCCTCTCAGTCAATCACGGACACGACTGCCTGCTTGCAGTTCCATTCAAGCAGAAGGCCATGCAGTGCGAGAGAGGATAGAGGGATTTCCCTTTAAGATAAGGTAAATCTAAGCTAACAAAATCGTATATTTACGATCCCCATAGAATATCATTGTGGTAGTTTACTACCGCATGGTATTCTACGATCGAACGTTCGGTCATAAATGTAAGGTCGCAATGATACATTTACAACCGCGATCGTAAATTAACGCTAAAAAGCAATACCGTACGTTTAGAAATATGGCCCCATGACCTGGATGAATGAGAACTTTCACAAGCATTAAGTTGAACATCTTTTACTATCTAAGAAAGTACTTTAAAGTTCTAATAATATTAGTAATAATTAACATATCTAATCATTTTCTTGCTTGCCAGGTTTTTGCCACTGATGCAGACAGTGGGGTGAATGCACAAATTGATTATTCTATAATTAATGGCAATGAAAATAATGTATTTTTACTTGATTCAAGACATGGAATTCTTTCAACAAATGTCATTCTTGATCGGGAAATTAAATCCTCATACAGGTTTGTTATCTCTATCAATATCTTCTTATGCTAAACAACTACAACAATTCTAAAAATTATACAACATAATCATTTTTGAAATACAACATTAATAAGGTGCTTTTCTCCTATGGGATTCTAAGTGCATGATAAGGAGCTACCATTCTGTAAATGGCAGATTAAACAGACAACTTTTCAGTCATCCAGGTATGGAGCATTGCTAACTAATTTGGGCAGGGAGATTCATATAGGGCTAGGTACTGAGAGCCGGTATCACTCTATTGCATCCTCTAGGCAATGCACTGAGCCGATAATGGCTATTTATACAGTCCAGCTGTCAAGAGATGAATGTATAACATGCTCTACATAGGTAGGTTGTAAGTAATCTTTTTATAATAGAATAAATATTAGATGGCCTTACAAGTAATTTCAAAGTTTGCTAAAAATGGGTAATTAAAAGTAATGCCATAGATAAGACATATTCAAATCTATGAAAATGTAATTATCTAAAGTTGCAAAGTTTAGCTCATCCTACTTCCCAGTGGGGAAAAGAGTGATCTGTGGATGGACCTTAAAGGTCATGTACACCCTTTTTCCCCCTCACTTTCACCTTTTTCTATTTCACAAAGTTTTAATTTCCCTTGTTCATTTTTCCAGTCTAACTTCATTATAAAGTAAGGAATCTACATCCACTGGTTTTTAGCCAGGTCTTAGTCCAATGTGCCAGTATCTGAGGCGTTTTGATTGGGATATTACAAAAATGTGGTGCCGGATTGATCTGCCTTGAAGGTTTCATTCACCTTCAGATAGTGAAGTTTCCATTGAGGCTGATTGGTATTTAAATTATAAGCAGGCTGCTTTAATTTTAATGTAGCCATAGTACACATCTTTAATTATATGCCTCTAATATGTAGGTTTCTTATGTTTTCAGACCTAGTCTGCCCAAACTTCTAAAAATTGCTTTAAATTTACCACAGTCTCTCACAGATTGCATTCCACCTTCATACCCTTTAACATTACCAGGGCGAGGATAATGAAGTGAACCTGATCTTAACACAGATCCATTCAATGCATTTCTCAATAGTGTACCTATCTGAAAGGAAATGAAACCTTCACTATCTGAAAGTGAATGAAACCTATAAAGCAGATCAGTCTGACTTCATAATATTTTTGTTAAAATCCCAATCAAGAAACTTGGACACTGACACTCAGGATTGGGAGCTGAGTGTGTGTGGGAGAGTCTTTCCTATATTAGGAAGTAAGACTGGAAAAAAGTGAAAAACATCTAATATTTATAAATACTGTAAATATTAGATGCCTTTTAAGTACAGTGAACTTTTTCTGTGTGTAGCTACTTACTTCCGGTCCTGTGGTGTCAAATTATTGTGGTGCTCTCTTATATCAGGGCTGAAATTCCTCTGAAACACACAATATATGGAGTTTTGTACTTTAAAATTCCTTCAAGGGCTCATTTAAGGGAAGTAGTTAAATAAAAAAACATCCTAAAACAAAGCAGGCTTATCCTGTAGCAGAGGCTTTCAGGTGATAATAGGCAAGTACTAATATGTTAGTATCCAACTAATGAAAGCAATGGTGGCATGGTGACTGGGTTGACTATAAACTTGCCATTTTATGAATTAAATGCTTTGAAGCATCAATAGAGAAAGACAGGCTTTTAAGTATCCTTTAAAAATAACAATACAGTATAAATAAAGTATTACGTCCCAAACACTGCAAGGGAGATGAACATTTGTAATAGAGGGAAAAAAAAATATTCAAGATGTGTAACACTCCATTAATAGCACATTAGAAGCACATTGTTTACCATTTGTTATTTTTTTTAAACTATGGGGTGCTATTCTAGAAATAGCAAATCGTTAATTATTGCATTTAAAAGCACTTAGGTAGTTTTGACTTTCAGTCTGGCCTCTTTCCATGTCCATACAGCATTACACTAATAAATCCCAAGTGAAATAGTTGAACCCATGCTACATACTGAAAAAATGAGCTATCATTTCTAGCTTTGGTCGAGTTATTATTTTAGCTTTTGGTAGAGTTATTTTACTCTAAAGATTTTAGGGTATTTTGCTTCATAGTAATATTTTGCACCATTAGTGTCAACAGTCAATTTATCATACAAATGAACTAGTTTTGTAAGAATAATACACACGTTCCTATTATTTTGTTGGATTCAGATTGCATTTCCTTTTTATGAATCCAATTGTATATTTTAAATTAGACAATAGAGATGGGAAACTCGGGTGTAACGGAAAGGGATATTCAATGCAGAGATGATGCTATACAAAGATTCCGTTAATGGAATTATGTTTCCAAATATCACAGTTAATAAAACCATTTGTGTGGGGTGGTTTTCAGGGTGGCTTGTTAGATTTCCATAATTTAGAATTCCTACTGCAATAAAATCGTATAATAATAATCTTCGCAATTTGGCACCTTTATTTAGTTTACAAAGGGTGTCTACCATGATTTAGAAAATTGTACATGCTAAGGCAAAACTAGAAATAGGGAGATAGGCTTCCCAAGTATCCCCACAAGCACTCTCACACTTGATATCCAATGAATTTGAAAAAACGATTTATTGGCACAGAATAAATATAGCACCCCACACAGTAATATACATGTTCCCCTTCCCCCATATATACCAAGATCACATTCCTAATATACAGAGCACTGGGCGTCCCCAGTGTACAAGTAAAAATAAAGGTCTCTATAGAGTGGTCCGCGGCTATGTACTGATTGAGTACGGTGGCTAGATACTGTGAATAAAAAGTTACTAACACTGTTGTAACTATGCTGGACTTCATGATGATACCATACAATATAGTTGTTTTCTATGATTCCCTATTAAGGTTGTTAATATCCAAGTGATTATTATGTGCTTGGATTAATAATGTTTGGACATATGCAAATCCAAAATAAGGGCTGAAATTGTGTCAAATATATGGTGGTTTTTGCTCTTAGGGAGATAGCCATGCTGTGTTTATCCCTACATATGATATACAATAGTACTGTGTCTTTAATTTGTGCCTGAAACTTGGCACCCATCCCCTTTATTGAATGGGTATATTTACAGGTCTCGTTTGGGAACTCGCCAGACCCTAACGAAGCTTGCGTGCGGAAGTTAGGAGCAAGCGAAACACGTGTCAGTCCACGTGGTCCAGACTGGCTGTGGATGTATTAGAGTATGGCAGAAAGAGACGGAATTGATTGATACTGAGGAAATAGAACTAACACTGTGCCCAGGTGAAGCACGGACGGAGATGGAGGCAATACCATCATGCTTTGTTCCAGAGGCTCGAACATTGTAAAAGCTACGGGAGCCATGTCGCCAAAGCAGGATGAGTAGCCTCTTCTTTACTATGTATATGTGATGGTCTGTTGAAGTCCTGGGTAATTACAACAGTGTTAGTAGTGTCAGTATCCATTTTGCCTTTTGTCTATCACGGAAAACTGTTTCTATTATGTTTTTATTCACAGTATCTAGCCACTGTGATCAGCCGCGGACCACTCTATAGAGACCATTATTTTAACTTGTACACTGGGGACGCCCAGTGCTCTGTATATTAGAATGTGATCTTGGTATATATGGGGGAAGGGGAACATGTATATTACTGTGTGGGGTGCTATATTTATTCTGTGCCGATAAATAATTTTTTCAAATTCATTGGATATCAAGTGTGAGAGTGATTGTGGGGATACTTGGGAAGCCTATCTTCCTATTTCTAGTTTTGTGTTAGTGGTGTTTTATGATCCCCAGCACCGCCTGAATAATTTCAGGTAACACATATCGTAATTAATACAGACGGTATTGCATTCAATATCAGGTTAACTTTGTACATGCTAAGGGCATAAAATGTATTTTAGATAACTTATAACTTTTTGTAAACTTATTGCAGAGCTCATGTTGTATTTTGGTTTTGGGATTTTTTAAAGGTTTGTTTTAATATAAATTTCAAGTAGCTTAATGGATTTGAAGTATGATTATCTGTGTTTTTAGATACAAACCAAGTGAAATTAGTGAATATAATGGGCTTTATTGTTTAGATATACATAAATTTTCAGTGTGATACATTCCCTAGAACAGAATAACATATATCATGTCATCCTTATCTGTTGTGGTCTAGAATGCTTGTATTTTTTTCTACATGATAAAGGATTTGCTGGTTGACAGAGCTTTGGTTGATTAGCAAGAATCTAATTTGTTTATTATTATTATTATTGTGGATTTATATAGTGCCAACATCTTCCGTAGCGCTTTACAATTACACAGATACATACACATCAGGCCATGCCCTTAAGGGCTTACAATCTAAGCACATTTATTTGACATCCTATCAGTATGTCTTTATGATTGTGGGGGAAACCGGAGTGCCCGGAGGAAACCCACGCAAGCACGGGGAGAAAATACAAACTCCTTGCAGATGTGTCCAAGGGTGGAATTGAACTCAGGACTTCAGCGCTGCAAGGCATCATTGCTAACCACTGAGCCACCCTTAGTACAATACTTGGATCTGTCAAACAGAGTCTCAACTTCTTTACATGGATAGATCTATCAATCCTCAACCAAAAGTTATTGATAAGAAATACCCAAAGGATGAATTAATTTATATACTGTCTATCTATTGTATTGCATTTGTAAATCTCTGAAAAAACATTTACACATTTTGTAATGAATGTTTCATATTTTTAGTTGTTTCAGATCTAACTGTTTGACAAACAAGCAAGGTACTGTAGCATTGTCCATTGTCTTTTTCTAAACAAAACACATATATTTCAGGTTGATAATACAAGCAGCTGATCAGGGTTCTCCAAAATGTTCCTCAACAAGTGTAATCAGAGTGTTAATTGTGGATATCAATGACAATGCACCTACAATTCCTCCATTGAATGCTCTCTTGATTGCAGAAGGTAAGGTATTAAAGTATTAAACATAAGCCATACCATCTATAAAAATGCAATACCTTCCTTAATGTTCCTTCTTTATATATATTAGGATAGAATGCATTTGTTTATAGTGTATTGTAAAATAATAGCTTTCTTGTTCTAAGCTGCTTATGCATTTCTTAGAATTATGTTATGTGATTTCTTAAATTCATTTACATTTACAGAACAGCCATAGCTCATTATAATTGGTGATGGAAGGTATGGATTTTCTGAATATTAGGGCAATCATTGTTGGATGTCCATCTAAGGGACACTAGCAAAACAGTTGTTATAGACTTAACTGCAAATGGAATTTTGGTGCTGGTCTATTTTAACTCTACACCCTAAATTGTCATTTTTGATTGGCACATGCTAATATTAGTATATTAATATGTCTATTGCAGCATTACATAATACATTTATTTTAAACCATAATAAATCCTGCAGTCTGTTATATTTAATGTACTTAGAGAAATACATAAATATCCCATAATCACCAATGATTCATTCTCCATCCATCTACTAACTACATCCAAATGTGAATCCTACTAGCACATACTAATGATGGATAAAACAGCAGGTTCTTTACTCCTTTTCCAGACCTTGTCCTTTGATGTTCAGCTTACACAGGTACCACTCCTGTACACTGCAAGTGTTAATGATCGACAGAACCAGATGGTTTACACACAAACTTTGACATGAATATTTTGTCCTTAATTTAAACATAGTATATTTAAATTGCATTATTTAAGTACTCTAATTCAAATAAACTTCCCTGCAACAGTGCAGAACTTACTTACATAACATATTTAATAACCAGCAAAAAAGGACATTCCCAATAGACTATTGTTGCAGGAAGATTATCTACATTAATTACCAAACACTAGTTAAAATAGTAACATAGTTGCTGTAGTCACATAGTAATTGAGGTTGAATAAAGACATCCATCCATCAAGTCCAACCTTTTTTTAACCCTCCTTTTTAACCCTACCTAACAGTTGATCCAGAGAAAGGCAAAAAAAAAAAACCTAGCTAAAAGTGGGGGAGAAATTCCTACCACACTCTAAACGGCAATCAGAAAGTATCCATGGATTAACCAGATTGACAGTATATGTATTAATACCAGTAATTCTCAATATTTTTTACTTTTAGAAACGTATCTAGGCCACTTTTAAAGCTATTCAATGAAGTTCTCTTACCACATCTGCTGGAAGACAGTTCCACAGTTTCACTGTTCTCACTGTAAACGAACTTTTCCTAACCTGAAGATGAAACTTCTTTTCTTCCAACCTTAAAGGATGTCCACGAGTCCTCTGATATGACCGAGAGAGTTTATTGTATAACCCATTAATATATTTGTATAAAGCGATCATAACCCAATGCAAACGTTGCTTCTCCAATGTAAACAGCCCTAACTTGTCTTATCTGTCTGCATAGTCAAATCCCTCCATTCCTTTTATTATTAATTTGGCTTGAAGAGCCAAATTCCTGTTCTTTCATTTTCTTCTTCTTTTTCTTCTGCTTTTTTGGACTGTATCTTCTCCCACAGTTTTTGAGCTAGAGACATGAAATTCGGTACTCTTCCATTTCTGTGGCAGATATACTTAAAGGGTAACTATAGTCATAAATAAATTTTGATCAATAATCAAAAAGTTTGTTTTTTTTAACTTCCAACCTGACACAGGTACATACACCAACTTATGCATCCATACATTCATATTTAATGGGCAAGTATAGTATAAAAAAACACATTTTGATCAATCATCAAAAAAAGTAAATCTTTTATCCCCCAACTTGACACAAGTATACATACCAACTGACCTTTAATTCACGTGACAGCCATATATAAAGGGTAAGTAAAAAAACAACAATGTCCTCATCATTGGTATTATTGAGTTTTAAAATCTGCAGCACAAACACACACATTCCCTTCCAAAATGTGGCCTTTTAAGCCAAATTCAAAGTTTAACTTTCCCTTTCTAGTTTTAGTTGCCCTTCTCTGAACTGCTTCCATTTCCAAAATGTCCTTTTTGTATATGGGATTCCAAAACTGCACCGCATATTCCAAATGATGCCTTACCAATGCCTTGTAAAGAGGGAGAATAATATTTTATTTTGATTTTTAAATCTTAAATCTATTCCCCTCTTTATACAACACTATATCTTGTTAGCTCTAGCCATTGCTATAGTAACATAGTAATTGAGGTTGAATAAAGACCAACGCCCATCAAGTCCAACCTAAAAATGTCTGGTCCTTTGAAATTATTTAATAGGTATGGGGTTTTGCATTCAGAACTTTTGAGCCAACTGTTTTGAGACAGTTTTGTACAACCCTTTTAGTAGTTTTTGGTTATATTACTGAAATATATTCTGTTATTATTTAATCAAAGTAACCAGTATTGAGATTTAGTTTGAAAGCTGTTGATATTCTGTGAATAATCTGTGATTTTTCCTACTTTCCAGATACTTTTCCTGGTTATAGCCTTGGGCGTGTTTCAGCTAATGATGTGGATTTTAGACCAATTATATCATATGCTTTCACAGAGAATGGAAATCCTGGATTTAGATTTGCTGTTGATAAATATACTGGTGTGATAACTCTAATTGGGTCATTGGATTATGAGGAATCATCCCAACACTGTCTGAAGATTCAAGCCTCTGACTCAGTATATAATACAGTTGCGGAGGTCACAGTTATAGTTATGGATATAAATGACAATCCACCCTTTTTTATTCAAGATTTATATAAGGTAAGCATTAGGTACTTGAGCTTTTATAGGTATACATTCATATTTTTATATGAAGTTTGCTAAACTTCATATTGTTTAAGATTTGAAGTCCTAGGTTCCTTTTAATTAAGCATTTTTTTAACACATAGCAGATCCTTTGGGCACTGTTTTTTCCAGGCTATAATGTAAACACCAGTGTCACTTTATTATTACAACTTTGAATATGTCACAGGTCCTGCATTTCTTATACTTAACATTCATGTTACTCATAATTATATCCATTAGTACGGTATAATATTAAGCAAATCTTTGTGGGCATACTTTCTAATGTGCCATTTATACTATGGGTAAGTGTGCTTGAATATTACTTTGTTTTGACTTCTTCAGAGTTTGCCGATTGCAATGTTTTGCTGCTTGCTAACCTTTATATTGTTTGAGATTTTGAGTCATTTGTTACTTATTTTGTGTTGAGCATTTGCAATCTTGTTGTCTTGTTGCTACATGTTTTGTCTTACATTGTGTATCTTCCCAGTTTTTGGTCCTTTTTTTTTCAAATTCTTAGCTGTGTTACAAATGAATGTTGTATGTATATTTTAAAATGTTGAAATCTACCAGTTTAACAATGTAGTGGTGGAAATATTTAGTATCCACAGATTCACGGGTTGAACCGAACTCTAATGCAAACACAATCAACAATGGTTCAGTTATAGAGGAAAAGTTCAGTGCCAAAGAGCTTCTAGATCTTTTCAAAATGCATAGACGACATTAAATCCAATACCATAGAAATCCTACATACACTTAAAAATTAAAAGTCTTATTTAAGCATAAAATACATAATACAAAAATAAAAGTTACAGAGAGCACCAAAAGCTCTAATATGAATATGTTGGTGACATGCATGCATTAGAAGATTTGGCTTTAGCAAGTAAAGGACATACAGTATGTTATTAGATTTACAGGTACTACATTATCATGTTGAGCAACCTATTGTTAGATTAGCATAAAAACACTTTAAAACTAACTACACTAACCCCATTTTAGCTCACCCTTACTGCTTTACCAATTAAAGTACAAAGGGCAATCTGAGGCCTCAGGGAAGTGTAGTAAGTATTTCTAGTGATCTATTGAAATGCCAAGGGGAAGGAGCTAGCAGCTTAGGTCCTCACTCAGGTCCTATAAAGGGCCAGTTTATTCTGCAAATAATAATAAAAGCAATTGGAATCAATCTTGTGTTATGGAATTATACCATTGTGTCTTAAGTCAATTGCTGTAAATATTTGTTATAAGCTTTAATTTTTATATTTGAAGTTTACTAAATTTTTCCAAGTGTCTGACTTATAGTCACTCTTTAAGGCCTTAGGTTGGGTACGCATGGGCAAATTCGCCAAGAGTCTGCCCTTTAACTGTAAAATTCTGCTACTTGGACTTCCGTTGTCATCTATCTCCTTTCCAGTCTATCTTAAACTCGGCAGCTCGGATCATCTCTCTCTCCTCCAAAAGAGAACCTGCAACCCTGATACTGCAGTCCATAGGATGGCTTCCCATCAAACAAAGAACCCTATTCAAAACCCTTCTTTTAACCTTTAAATCCCTTCGCTCTATTGCACCTCCCTACTTATCTTCTCTCTTGGTCCCTAATGTACCTGGACGTGCCCTGCGCTCCTCGCAAGGCAATCTTCTCTACAAACCCCCTACGAACACTGCCTCCTCTTGCCTTAAACCATTCTCTCTTGCTGCTCCCTACCTTTGGAACTCTCTCCCTTGCTCACTTTGCCAGGTGACATCCTTTAGCTCTTTTAAATCTAAACTGTTATCCTACATTTCTGAAAAACAGCACTATTAATGACTGAGCACTTTATGGGACTTTGCACCATTACTCCAATTCTCATCATCCACTGTGGGGATTTATCTAGACCATTTTTGAAAAAGAATTGGGGTAACTGGTTAACATCAGGGTGAAAGTATACCAGGATAGCAGAATACCCCACACCTGTTGTAAGTGAATTATAGGCTGTTTATTTATAGGTAGTATACAGTATATCAACTGGACTAAAAGCTTTCGATGGATCAACCTTCTTCCTCAGGTCAGAGCAGACTCCAGACTCTCCAACATCCACTCTACTGATTCAAAGGCTTTTTGAATGTCTAATGCCACCATATACCTTAAACCAGTATTGTCATGGTCAACCACTAATTGTGTTAAAGTTTTACTGATGTTTATCGAGGATGGATTTGGGTGTATTATAGATGTGATGACCTTCAGGAGTCTTAAGGCAAGGAGTTTGCCTCAGTTTGTGATCTACATTTAAAAGGGAAATTGGCCTGTAGGATCCATATTCAGCGGGGTCTTTACCAAATTTTTATAACAGAATAATTTGCACCTCATACATTAAAAATGCTTGGTAAAGCATGGGAGTAGGGTTTTATTATAGGTTATAAAGAACTCGACTGGGATTCCCACGGGGCCTGGGGCTTTGCGTGTATCCATGCCACTTAGGGTTTCACTTAGTTCCTCCAATGTGATGTCTTTCTCCAGTATATCTCTACCTTTGCATTGTACTAAGTACAGTATTGCTGCGAAGGGAGTTCAAATTACCGCCGCACATCGCCGCAGTAAGGCTTTTCGCGGCGATGTGGATCACCTTTATATATATGGCGCAATCTTTATTTTCACCGCGGCTGTAACTTTAATATAGAGTGCACTCTATATTTTATACCATAAGTTTTTTGACTATATGATAGAGATGTCCTAAAGTATGATGTATGTGTACTATCTGCTGCCCATCCAATCCATGGGCGTTGAATAAAAGAAAAAATGGTAAAGGTGACGTATGTCTCTTGTAAGCAAACTATCTTAGCTTTTAGGTTTTGGATTTGGGAGAACACCTTGATTAGTTTTTGGAGATTAATGAGGCCTCTTAAGCTAGGTACATACAATAAAATAATTCGGCCCAACCGGGATTTCATTGTTTCAGTCGGTCGGGCCAAATTATTGTATAGCTCCTTGTGGCGGCCGCGACCGATCACCGACTGTTCCTTCATCCGAATCGAATGAAAGAACGATCGGACGGGTTGGAAAATCACAACCGATCGTGTGGTCCAAAGTCACGCCTAACTGTCTTTGGTAGACGTGGTAGAATCTATTTAGCGGGTTGTGCTAAAGTACAGTTGCTGCAGGGAAAGATGAGCACAGTGAAAAATATAATCAATATAACAATCTTAACAGTTATATATTTTCCAGTGTTTACTAGAGAAGGGGCACCTTGAGCACAAGCTCCCCCAAGAGTGATGGCACAAACAGGTGACTTTGTAGATTACCTACAAAAAGGGTTGTAGTGTCCCTATGAAGTATATAGATACAGAATCCGGACTGATACACTGTCGGCCATGTGGCTAGCTAGTAGTTACTTTCCTGAAATATATTGGGTGTTACTCCTTCTGTTGTTGACAAAATTAATATATAGAGACATTGTTCTGGGTGGAGAGGCATAGTGATATATGGAGAAACACTATATACCTAGTCCTTGTATTACAGAGAGTTTACCATTTATTTTACCTACTTACTTGTGTCCAGCCAGTCTGCTGCTGCCCTAGGGCCTTTAAAAAAAGGTTGTGTTCACATCCATTTCGAACCACATAATTTGGATGGATATATCATACTGTATTTTAAACCAAGTTGTTGTAGCCTTTTTTAACATCCATGGAGGTCACTCTTTTTTTCTAGTTCCATGGAGTAGTCCGGAAAGATTTTAATAATTGTATTTTCCCAGCTAAGATCTCCAGCAAAGCGGGCATGTTTAAGTATAAGATCTCTGTCACGGGCACTTAGTAGTCTCACTTTAATAGGCCTAGAATGGTCTCCTGGGGCTGGGGCACGTGATGGGATTCTGTGTGCCCTTTCTACCGCAAAGGTTGGTTTGAGGCCTGCCTTTTGAGAGTTAAGTTGAGATCTGAGCCATCCGTCTTTAAATTAAGTGGAATCTGGGCCCTCAGCACTCTCTGGAAAGCCCAAAACCTGCAGATATTGTCTGTGCTATCTGTTCTCCGTGTCATTTAATTTTTGCATTGTGGCATGGAGGTCTTGTTTAAGCTGGGAATTGTCCAATAGGGGTGACTGTGTCCTCAAGAACTGAAATTCGGTCCTCAGTTTCTCCTACTCAATACCTAAGCTTGGCAACATCCTGTCTGAGCAGTGAGAAATCAGACTTGAGTTCCTCTAGCAGAGCTGTGAGGGAACATTTTGTGTCCTGGATAGCTTCAAGCACTTCATGTTGGCCTTCTGGTTGTGTTTCTTGTGAGGTCTACGGTTGGTTTGTGGTGAGGCCATATCTGTTACCGGGTGGATGTGGAGATTGATAGATACAGCTGTACCTGGTGCGATCCTGACCTCAACTGTGTTCTTATTAAGGCAGTCCCAGGTATCTTCCTGATGTACGTATTTTAGCAGCTTTTTGTCAGCAGCCAAAGCTCCTTGGGCTTTGGATTTAGACATCTGTGGTTTTGGTCGTGTTGCAGATAAGTTGGGTCAGTTTGGTGTCCGGTTCATGCCTATTTACTGGCTAAGATCTATATTGGCATGGAAGCTCTACTCTCGTACGTCTTACTCCATTGCCTGCTCGCTCGGCGACCCTGTCCTAACATCTTTACTTTCACAGTTTAGCAATAGGGAACATCACTGCATACTGTACTTTAAGATATGTAATGTGTGCCTCTTTATATAATACTGGAACATTTTCCTTTAATGCATGTGGGGAAACTACTTTACAGTTTAAACTAAAATACTCCAGTCCAGTTGAATTTGGCTTTCTACTAATTAATATTTAGATTTAAGGAGAAATAATCATGGCTTGTACTTTTTTAACATTTAATTTGCTATGTAGCGGTGTCTTAATTTTACTGCAGAGTATAAGTAGGTAATTGGCATGCCATACTTTTAAATTCAAGTTATTTCAGTGTTTGGTCTGCTGTGTTATAATCCATGTGCAGATGGAAATGCACACACTAATAGGACCCCTATGGTGTTGGATAAATGACTCATGCACAAAGATTCTCAGAAATGGATTGAAATATTGGATTCTTCTTTAATTGGACTCAGAATTCCCCATGTGCAACAAAATATTTTAATGTGTCACCATTATGTCTTGAGCATAGAAAATAATGAACTTTGAAAATAGACCATTTATTTAACAGTTAATTCCTAATGTTGTGTTTAAATTAAGTCCTCATTGATATTTCTTGTGGCTTGCGTAAAATGATGTTTCCTGATGATGCAACTTGCTAAAGTTTGCATTCATTGTACAGTTGATTTATAAGATCTACACCACCCTGTAAAATGAATTTTTTTTGGTAAGTGATAGTGCTTTCCAACCACGATGTCAATCACAGTCAATGTGGCGATACTGACCAGTATTGAAATACGGTATGGAAAGCACAATCGTCATCGTAAGAGTGTCTGCTATAAAGGTTCATTATTCATGTTATTCCTTGTGCAGCCCAATATATTTTTACTAAAGTTGTTTTTAAACAATAATTTAATTATGTTCCATGTGTATTTAAGTTGAATCCGGAAACAGTAGAGAAATGTGAGGTGAATCATTGAGGGAGGTTAGTTGTAATTCTTCAGTCCCGGCTCCTGTAACAGTAATTGAAGAATGGGACGTAAGACATAGGTCCTATCCCGTTCTCCAATTAATGCAAAAAGGAAAAGGTGTATCTTTTGACTGAAATAATCCTTTAATGGCAGCAAATTCAATTTATAAATTGCCTTAAATGCCATGCGCCTCTCGAAGCAACCGAGCATTGGCTTTTGTAACTTTTCCTGTTGTAACAGCAACTTACTGTAGATAAAAACAAACAAGTCAATGATCAGTGTGGCATTTTAAATTGTTTAAAGGGGCCCATATATAACCCAATACTGATTATTTGCTCACTGCATCGTTTGATCAGCATTGGTTAGATAAAAACTTTCTAACGTGTGATAATGAAGGAATTCTCGTATTTTCAGGATTGGTAACACAATCTATAGCAGGTATGCAATGACAAAACTGCAAACAAAAAGGTCTTTTATATGGCTTTTGTTTTTAATTTATGTTTGTTTTTCTGTTTGGAAATATGTTTGTGTAATTTTAAATTTTCCTTATCGCAATACTGATAATTACAGTGAACTGTTATAGGAAATTAATCTCCTAATGTTTGCACTATAATTGATTTTGTTTACTGAAAAACTTCAATAAAAAGGTAATGAACAAAAAAAAATGTTTTAGCATTTATTTCTGGGACTTGCCTATTTTTATGCCGGGAGATAAAGACGGAGACGTGTAATAGAATGTTTTTTCCTGCTTTATTTGCAAAGCGTTTTTGGTTATTTTGTGACTTTTTTAAAACTAGCAAATAATCCGATCTCCTATCTTTCGTTTATCAGCAGAAACAGTGCTGTGCAATAAGGGAATTTGCTACATCACCAATAATGTATTTTTACCAACTGTCGAAATAGTCCTGGATGCCAAAGGAATTTCTAAAGTTTAACTACGTATTTTAAAATGTTTTTTTTTTTTAATTATATATGTTTATAAAGTTATATTCAAACACATAAAGATTCTTCTACATTCTCAATAACAGGGTCTCTCTCTTTATTTATAGGTTACTGTACCTGAACTGACAGCTTTAAATACATATATTATCACTGTATCTGCTATGGATAAGGATTCTGAGATCTATGGCCCCATTACTTACAGGATCCTTTCACCATTAAATGGATTTGGTATTAATATCTCAAGTGGTAAGCTGTTGTAGGTTATGCAGTTTATATAAATAAGGTTACATGGAATTTGCTTAATCCGCCCATTCATTTCATTTGCTAAAGAGTTAAAGGGCATATCCACCCTTAAAACAAAAAAATAGTCAATTGACAGTTACCTGCCCCCAACCCCAACTGATACATTTTGCATTTTATTACCTATATTACTAACCAGATATTTAAAGATAATTATTATAAACTACTAAATAAAATTCTAAAATACACAGGAATACCAGGAGAGTCCAACCTATGGCACAACCCCAACTTTCCACATCTTGCATCATTTGTGGCCTCTCAATACTGGGAAAGCAAAGGTATACGTTACTTCTTCCAAATTATAGATGACCACAAACTAATCCCCTTCTCCATAATGCAAGAGATGTTTCAACTTCCACACACTTCCTTATTTCACTATCTACAACTACAATATTGTATATCTGAATTTCAAAGCACCACGGTTCCAGGAGACTAGTCTCCAAGGTATACAATTGTTTAACCAGGACTGACCTAATAGAACATACAAACAAACTAATAAGAAAATGGCAAGCATAAATCCCGAAACTAATAACTATGGAATGGGAAGAGATGGCAGAGTCCCACCTTACAGTATCCCCATCTGCTCCTAACAAGCTAATGCAATTTTATATATTACATCAATCCTATATCTCCCCATCACGCATGGCACGCATATCCCCTACATTCCCTTCCTCCTGCCCTAAGTGCCAACATAACCCTGCAAATTTCTAGCATCTAATGTAGCTATGTCCTAGTGTTAATAAATTCTGGAACAAAGTAATAACCCTTCTAACGGAAATATTAGACAATAATATACCACTAGAACCCCAACTATGTGTACTGGGAATACCAGAAACTGACCTCTGGAACAAATTCCACCTAATGTTCTTTAGTCTAATGTTCTAGAGTCTTTATTCTACGACAGAAGGACAATAATCCTAGCTTGGGTGGCCCCCACCTCTCCCAAATTCAATAATTGGAAAGCAATGCTAATGAATATACTCCCCCATCTGAGACTAATATATCTCAACAGAGGATGTTTAGGGAAATGTTATAAATTCTGGACCCCATGGTGTAACCACTTCAACATGCGTTTATGAGATGCGAGTGACCCAAAAAAGGAGTAAAAGGTATAAATGCTACGGAAGTACCAGACACACCCCTAGCACTTATACATGCATGCTGGATGATGATTTATTGAGTGCTATAATGAGAATATACTGTAGAACTATGTGCAATTAGGTATAAAATTGTAACTGTATAATTTACTGGGGGGGTTTTTGGGGGGGGGTTACCCCACATCCCAAGTTACCCCCTCCCCCAACCTCTCCCTATAAGCATTAAATGTAGCTAATGTCTCAAGATGTAAAACAATTTAACTGTACTAAAATGATGTAATTCTAATTTACAACATTATAAAATATCTATTGTAATGACATTGGGTTTATAAATAAACATCAGTTTAAAAAAAAAAAAGATAATTATTGTCCCCATTCTGGCCCGTAAGCTGGCCCCTCTCACTATACAGTCAATCAAGGCAGTGAATTCTGACATCACAGTTATTGATTTATTGCTGTTTCACCTGCTGCCTTTTCTGTACATGCTCAAGCATGTTAAAAGCTCATTTCACAGAGGGAGCAGGCAGATACCTTTACCAGAAATGAATCATCAGTAAAGGATAACTAAACCCACATTTTAAGAAATTAAATAACATAGCTCCCAACCATCCCGTTTTCATCGGGACTGTCGTTTTTGGGGTCCTTTTCTTGCTGTCCCGCCACCCCCTCTGTGTTCCCACAATTTCCAACCGTTTGGGAAAAAAATTGGGAAAAATCGAAAAATTGGAAGTGAATCTGCAGCCTTTAGAACCCTGCAGTAGAGTCAGTTTAGAGGCTCACAGGGAGATTCAATAAAAGTTCTTATCGTTTAAAATGGTGCTAATTTTGCCCCAACCAATAAGATGTTAGCTTTCAAATGTTAAATAAGATCTGATTGGTTGGGGCAAAATTAGCACCATTTTAAATTAAAGAAATTTTATTGAATAACCCTGTTAGTTCCTGCCTGCTGGGGGCGAGGCTATTCAGAACGGAGCTGCTGGGGATATATGAAGAGGAAGACTCACTGCAAACTGACCACATGGTTAGTACAGTTTGGATCTGCCTGTAACACTGCAATGTCCATCTGGGGTTTGTTCTCAGTAACAGGCAACTTATTAACCCTTCCCTCACTGAACAGCCTGTTACTGCAAACAAACCCCAGATTGATATTGCAGTTAGTTTAACAGTAAGGGGCAGGGGGTGAGGAGTGCAGGGGTCAGTGAGGGGT
This sequence comes from Hymenochirus boettgeri, assembly GCA_019447015.1. Lineage (NCBI taxonomy): Eukaryota > Metazoa > Chordata > Amphibia > Anura > Pipidae > Hymenochirus > Hymenochirus boettgeri. The sequence goes on along the minus strand of CM033469.1, from coordinate 114,389,395 downwards.
ACAGGGGGTCAGTGAGGGGTACAGGGGGTCAGTGAAGGGTGCAGGGGGTCAGTGAGGGGTGCAGGGGGTCAGTGAGGGGTACAGGGGGTCAGTGAAGGGTGCAGGGGGTCAGTGAGGGGTGCAGGGGGTCAGTGAGGGGTGCCTGTTTTACACTCACTGCAACAACCATCTGGGGTTTTCAGTTACAGGCACAGATGTTCTCTGGCTTCTTTCATTTCCCAGCATTATCAACCCCCCCAGTTCATTTACCAGCATTATCAAGCCCCCCAGTTAATTTCCCAGCGTTATCAAGCCCCCCGGTTCATGTCCCAACGTTATCAAGCCCCCCAGTTCATCCCCCATTGTTATCAAGCTCTCCGGTTCATTTCTCAGCGTTTTCAAGCCCTCCAGGTCAATTCCCAGGGTTATCAAGCCCCCCAGTTCATTTCCCAGGGTTATCAAGCCCTCCAGTTAATTTCCCAGTGTTATCAAGCCCTCCAGTTAATTTCCCAGTGTTATAAAGCCCCCCAGTTCATTTCCCAGCATTATCAAGCCCCCCAGTTCGGTCCCAGTTATCAAGACCCCCAGTCATTTCCCACCGTTATCAAGCCCCCCAGTTCATGTCCCAGCGTTATCAAGCCCCCCAGTTCATTTTACAGCGTTATCAAGCCCTCCAGTTCATTTCCCAGCGTTATCAAGCCCCCAGTTCATTTCCCAGTGTTATCAAGCTCTCTGGTTCATTTACCAGTGTTATCAAGACCCCCAGTTCATTTCCCAGTGTTATCAAGCCACCCAGTTAGTTTCCCAGCATTATCAAGCCCCCCAGTTCATTTCCAACTGTTATCAAGCCCCCCAGTTCATTTCCCAGCGTTATCAAGCCCCCCAGTTCATGTTCCAGCATTATCAAGCTCACTGGTTCATTTCCCAGCGTTATCAAGCCCCCAGTTCATGTCCCAGTGTTATCAAACCCCCCAGTTCATTTCCCAGTGTTATCAAGCCCTATAGTTCATTTTCCAGCGTTATCAATCCCCCCAGTTCATTTCTCAGTGTTATCAAGGTCTCTGGTACATTTTCCAGTGTTATCAAGCCCTCCGGTTCATTTCCCAGCGTTATCAAACCCTCCAGTTCATTTCCCAGCGTTATCAAGCCGACTAGTTTATTTCCCAGTGTTATCAAGCCCTCCAGTTAATTTCCCAGTGTTATCAAGCCCTCCAGTTAATTTCCCAGTGTTATCAAGCCCTCCAGTTAATTTCCCAGTGTTATGAAGCCCCCCAGTTCATTTCCCAGTGTTATCAAGCCCCCCAGTTCATTTTCCAGTGTTATCAAGCCCCCCAGTTCATTTCCCAGTGTTATCAAGCCTTTCAGTTGATTAACCAGTGTAGTCAGCACAACAATGTAAAATGGCAGTAGTGGTCTTTAAAATGGGCGTTACCTCAAAAAAAACAACGCACGGTTTCTAGTGCAGCCGCACACCTTTGATTTGTCCCTCTTTGGGCTTTCCAAATGTTAGGAGGTATGAAATAACTATGTATGTACAGTGACTACCACACCCCTGACCTCAGTCACATTCTTCCATGCCTTATCTGTCCTGTAAAAGGATTGGCTAGAGGTTAACTTACAAGTGGCTGTGACCAGCTGTAACAAGTCCTAGCAGTATCTTAAGACTAAGCATGTGTAAAGAACACAATGTTCAGTGATCACAAAAACCTCATATTAGAAAGGTAAATTTCCCAACAACCATATAAAAATGAGAGGTGACATTCAGATTACTGATTTTATATCAAGGTGCTCTGCTGTCTGAAAGAGTGTTTTGTTCTAAGGGTTTAGTTGTCGTTTAAGGTACCATTTGGCTAGAAGCACTAATAACTAAAGTTATACTTTGCATGGTTTTAATGGTCTCTGTACAAAATAATTTCTGATTCCACTCTGGAAAATACATCAGTTTACACTCAGTTATAGTTTACTGAGAAAGTGAACTATCCCTTTAATGCTTCAATTGAAGAATGGAAGGTAAAGGAGCTATACCTTACTTCCCATTCTTCAATTCATTTAACACAGCTTTAGAAATCTACCTTGTGTGCAATCCACCGCAGGCTCCTCTGACAGGTCTTGACTGTTTCCGGTTTCACTTAGCTATAGCACGCATAATTGTGCATGTGTGCTAAAGTTAAAAAAAAGAGGGTACATTTAAAAAGTATCACTTCTGGATCCTGTTAAATTAATTGAAGAACGGGAGGTAAGGCATAGTTCCTTTACCCCGCATTCTTCAAGTAAAGCAGTAAAGGAATAATTCACTTTTTCAGTGATTAATTAAAATGGTAAAAATGTTTCATTATTCCTGGGCACACATGTCCACACAATTGAATTATAAGGGTCTTTGACATGACTGTATTGTATTTTACAAGGCCCAATGTGGATGTTTTAAACAATTAGATTAAATATCTGTTGTATTCAATTAGATCAACTGGACTTGAAATGTAGTTCTTGAAGACGTTTCGCTAGTCATCCGACTGGCTTTCTCAATTCAGAATGACTTGTAACAAGAATCTGTGGCAATATGTACCCTGGAAAATCCCAATTAGCATATCACAGCCAGGTGTTAAGGGTGGTGATTAGATGTGGCTAAGAGGTGTTATAGGACCGCCCAGAGTAAGGTGTTAAAACAGCATTGACATGGCAGACAGTTGGTGTCGAACCCCCCCACCTCTATTAGGCTTGTTCTTTATTTTCACATAATGGCCTCCTTAACACCTCTCTTGAACCGTCACGTTCCTTCGCCAGTATGTTAACATTACATCTTCAAAGGTATGTCCTTTATCCTTAAGATGCAGATACACGGCTGATTCCTGACCCGAGGAATTGTCTCTTCTGTGCTGGGCCATACGTTGATGCAGTTGCTGTTTGGTCTCCCCCACATACATCAGAGCATTCTTCACTGCACTGCACTGCATATATGATGTCGCTTTCTTGTGTTTTGGTATTGGGTCTTCGGATGTACCAATTGCTGCCTCAGTGTGTTGTTCGTTTTAAAGCAGACAGGGATAACGATGTTTTTTGAAAATTCTCTTAATTTCTCTGAGACCCCTGCTACATATGGGATGACCATGTTCTTCCTCCTGTCTTGGAGGAAGACACTATGAAAGTTGCTGGTTCGATTTCCCATACTCACTTTTATTCTTTGCTAAAATGTTAATGTTCTGTTCTTTCATACATGCTAGCAAAGACATACACTGCAAATTACTTTTCTTTTTTGTCTGAAAAGCAAAGAATTTACATTGTTAGGGATAGGAGCATTTGTAAAAAAACTGCACGAATCTGTTGGTGTGCCAGAGGGAGATATCTCGAGCTGTACTTAATCGGCTGTCACCTTCCAGGAAGCAAGACTGCAGTTTCCTGTTAAGTGTACTCTGTTCTCTTAGCTGTTGTTCCCAGATAAGGTGAATTATGGGAGCTGACCCCTAGTACCCACAGGTTATTTTCATAAATCTCCCAGCATCCACAGCAAAGGGAGAGATGGAACACAGCTGTTGTGTGTTTTGTGAATGTGCTTTGTCTATTCGGACAATGTTGTCTGGGGACTTTAGTTCTCCTTTAACCTTTGCTAATTCTTTTTTAGCTGGTGTGATCATTGAATTTATATTTACTGTTTATTTACGAGAACCATTGCCAGGCATGGCGTGCAAAGGATACATCTGTATAATGTCATAAGTCTTGTTTTTTGCATGTATGGAACAAGCCTTCTTATAGCAGAAGATATCTTGTAGTCTCATGCTATATGAATAGCAGGTATCCCAAGTAAGGGCAGAGATATGCAAAATGTCTACTTTATGTCCTATGCTAGACATAAAGGGGAAATTGGCATATCTCCGCCCCTTATTTGGGAAACCTGGGAATGAGAAAAAGATCATAAAAACTGTAACAAGTGTGTAAGAAAGCAATCACCCAGCTTAAATTAATACTGAAGTTAGGATAGCTGAACAAAGCATCACTAAGTCTAAAAAATGTTTTAAGTATATTTATAGTAAGAAGACGAGGACTAAATTGTAGCACCATTATAATGGGATAAGTTAGTTATGGAGGATGGCGATAAAGCAAATGTCTTAAATTATTTTTTTCCTCTGTATACACTATAGAAGATCATTACAGCTATCATAGATTATATAGCAATAATGGTATAAAAGATGCAAGTGCAGAACTGAGGTTAACCGAGAATATGGTACAGAACACACTAAATAAGGTTAAAGGGCATTCCACCCCCAAAACATATTTAACTTCCCACTACTGCCCCCACTCTGTAGTGCTAAAAATCTTACCTTACATCCCAGCTCCAAAGGGTTCCTGTAATGTCCCTCCAAAGTCCCAAAACTGGCACCACAGGAGCCTGGCAGGGAGGGAAATTGTTTCCGCCTCTGAGGCCCCCTGGCTTCTGTACAGCCGGCAGCCGTGTCCGTATTGACTAACTCATTGGCTGCCAATCAGTTTCATGCAAGCAGAGGGCCGGGCAGTACGGCGAGAAGAAGAAAGTAAGTAAAATCTGGGGAGTTTCTGAAAATGTTATTATAGCGGTTGGGGCTGGGGGAAGGAGAGATACTATGTGCCAAAAAATGTACATGGGGTGGACATGCCCTTTAATATTAATAACTCCTGACCAGATAAAATCATCCTCAGGACCTTAGGGAGCTAAGTTCAGTTTATCTAGGCCATTGTTTCTTATTTTTGCGGATTCCCTCATGTCCGGATGTGTGCCTCGGTTGGAAAAAGGCTGATGTTATTCCAATATCAAATAAGGTAGTTGTTCACAGCCGGGTAATTACAGGCATGTTTGTTTAACTTCAGTGGTGGGGAAGATACTGGAAAGTTTAATAAGGGAACATATTCTAGAGTATGTTTCAAGGACTGACATTATAAGTAGTAACCAGCATGGATTTAGGAGGAATAGATCTTGTTAAACTAACTTTCTTGCGTTTTATGAGAAAGTAAGTAGAAATTAGACTCTGCAAGAGCATTAGATGTATTATACCTGGATTTTTGCAAAGGCTTTTGATACGTCCCCCATAGGCGACTAATTTATAAGCTAAGGTCTGTTGGTCTGGGGAGGCTCATTTTTACATGGATAGAAAATTGGTTAATGAATAGGATGCAGAGAGTAGTTGTTAATGGGGCTTCATCCTTATGGACTAAAGTTCTAGTGGGATGCCACAGGGTTCTGTGTTGGGGCCACTTCTATTTAATCTATTAATATTGACAAAACTTAGACAAAACTTTGTCTACCATTAAAAATTTCAGAGGATGTGCAATCATTGCAGGGGATCTAGATAGATTGTCACATTGGGCTGCTAAGTGGCAGATGAGATTCAATGTTGATAAATCTAAGGTGATGCATTTTGGACTTAAAAATCCTTGTGCTGCCTTTACATATAAATGGCTCTGTGTTAAGTGAATCCCTGTTGGAAAGAGATCTTGGAGTTTTGGTGGATAACAAACTTAAAGGTAGCAAGCAGTGCCAGCAGAAACAGCTAGAGCCACATGGTATTGTCTTGTATAAAGAAAAGTATAGATTCAAGGGAGGAAAATGTTATTCTCCCTCTTTACAAAGCATTGGTAAGGCCTCATTTGGAATATGCAGTTAAATTTGGAATCCTGTTACAAAAAAGACATCTTTAAATTGGAAAGGGTTCAGAGAAGGGCAACTAAAATAATAAGGGTGTGGGGGAGCTTGAATATGAAGAGAGACTAGAAAGTTAAAATTATGCACGCTGGAGAAAAGGCACTTGCGTGGGGATATGATTACTGTGTATAAATACATTAACGTGCCATACAATAAACATGTGTGCACTTGTTTCACTGTGAGAACGGTAAAGCTATGGAACTGTCTTCCAGTGGACGTTGTTAGGGGCAGGTTCATTGGTCAGTTTAAAAAAAAAGCTGGATGAGTTTCGCAAACAAGAATGTTGCAAGTTACTGTATTGATACACAGAGTTGGTCCAGGGAAATTTCTGATTGCCACTTGGAGTCAGGAAGGATTTTTTTCATAAATCTGGTGGGTTTTTTTTGCCTTCCTCTGGATCAACAGTTAGGCATAAAATGAGGATATTGCTAGATGGTTGGACTGGATGGTCGTATGTCTTTATTCAACCTCAAATACTATATTAGAAAAGTCTGAGACTGCAAATACCTTCTGTTATAAGCTTTGTTCCATTTTTATGTTCTGTGGAGGACTTTTTTCTCCTTTTGGTCCACCTCGCCTTAAGCTATATAGCTGGCCTGGTATTCTTGTTTGCATTAAAGAGTGTGGCTTTTCAAGATTCAGTATTGTATTATGCCTAATGAAGAAACCTAAGTTTGCATTTCAATCATTTAAATTAGCAATAATTTATATCCCAATGTAATATTGAATTAGCATGGGTTTTAGACTAACTTTGTGGTGGCTGAGCCATTTTTGGGAATTAAAGCTGCATAGCTGATACTAAAAGGGTAAGAAAAGTAGTGCACCCTTTTGAATGACCACAATCCCACAATAGAGTAAATCTCGCAAGGTATTTACGCATTGCAGGATCTCATGAAGGTAAGAAGTTCCTTTTCTTATAACATCGCCCGTTAAGTGGGTAATGCTATATTGGCCACAGTCTGGCAAAACCCACACTATCAAATGTACAGTGTGGGTTTTCACTCATTTTGAGGTGGCTGCACCATTTCCAAACATATTTGTATAGCCGATGTTAAAAAGATTAAGGTAAGTTTTGCACTACCAGCGTAGCGTAAAACTTAACACTTTTTGAATGGAAGTGCAGACACTGCTTCTTACCTGCGCGATCCGGCGATGCAGCCAATCTAGCAAAGGGTTTACCGCATTGCGGGACCTTGGAATTACATGCGCCCTTCCATATAACTTTACCCGGTTAATCTTTTACTCAATCTGTATATGAAGGCTTGACAGCACTGTCCAACTTGTATATTTCTTCTGGCCAAATAAATGTCTATGATATTTCTATAAACTAAGCTAAAAGCATTTATCCGTCTCAAAGGGTTTTTCCTTAATCTATCTTGTAGTGAATCTAGCCTTTTTAACCTTGCCTAAAGTGAGGTTCACCCATAACCAACAGTGTATTTCATTCAAAAAACCACAATAAACTATATTTATATAATTTATACAGGGCAGAACTTTTTTTAGTTTTTTGAATTGTTTATTTTAAAACATTGACTGCTTCTGTTTCTTCTTTTTCAAACCTATTGTTTCAGTAATATGGTGTAAGAATTTTTCATCTGTATGTTTTCGGTGCAGTATACACTGACTTGCCTATAGAATACAAAGAATATACTGAAACTCAGATTATTGTAGAAGCAGAGAGAACGGTAACCCACCATTAACATCCCCACAGTTCTTCAGATAGCGATATCAGATGTCAACAACTATGCACCAACATTTTCTCAAGAGAGTTACAATGTGTAAGTGTCAGTGAAGACTCATTGGTTGGACATGCGATTCTAACGTTAACAGCAACTGATCTGGACTGGTCATATCAAAACCCCATGTTGACTTTTCAATTATCACTGGCAATGCCACACCTTTTTTATGTAGAAAGCAGTGGATGCCTCTCCACAGCCCCATTCACCGTAACTGGAAAACTAATGATTAAGAGAATTTGGATTATGAAGAAGCCTCTGAATATAGACTAACCATTTTTGCTCCGATCAAGGGTTTCCTCACTAAATTCTACTGTATATGTTTTTGTAAGTTGTAATTGATTCAAAGATAACCCTCCAGTGTTTAGTAAAAGCAAATATCATGTTAATGTTAGGAGCATTATCCATTATCCAGTGAGATAATTACTATTTCACCACTGACCGTGATCAGGAGATTATGCAAATATTACGTACAGTATAGTAGCTGGAAATGACTTTCAAATTTTCACAATTGATGAACAAAATGGCACAATTGCTCTTGTGCAACCACTGATTATGAAAGGTCTATAGAACATACACTTGTTTACAGGCTACTGATGGGCATGAGAGGAAAAAAATGTGGCATTTGCTACACTTGTCATCAGTGTGATGGTGAAAATGACTTTTCACCAAAGTTTCTTTTAAGAGTCTAAGCTGCAGTGTTTCTGAAAACGTTCCTGTTTTTTCACCTGTGTGTACAGTTACTGCTATTGATTTGGACTTTGGACAATATGCAGTCCTGAGCTACACACCATCGTCATCTTGCCTCAGTGATTCAAGTCCATCGGAATTTTTGATTGACTCACTAACTGGTGATATTTATACAAAACACAAAATTGACTATGAAATGCAGAACAGATACTGTTTTCGGGTTCAGGTGAAAGACAGAAGTGAAACAACCGCCTGTACACTAGTCATATAGACTTGATGGAGAAGATGAGTTTATCCAGTTTTTTCAACAAAACCAATATTTGTTTGACTTACCAAAAGAAAATAATGAAGGAGAAGAAGTAGGCCAAGTTTTTGCTTAGCAAACGACGGGGACCTGATGGAATAGTCCAATTTTTTCTAGAAACCCCCTCAGTTTTTTTTCTATTAATATGTCAAGTGGGGTAATAGTTTTAAAAAGAACTGTACAAAAGAAAAGTGAAGCAAACAAATTTATTGAGTTGAATGTATAGCACAGAGTCCAAAACTTGACTCAAGTCAGCAACCTGTACTGTACGAGTAATATTTCACAGCACTTGAAGATCGCCATGTTATGTCAGCAAACTCTTTCCATCTATTCAGCATTGCTTTTGTGGTTTTCTTGCTTTTGGCTATAACCTTATTGGAATCATTCTTAGCATAAAAGAAAAGATGTTGTAAATGCTTGTGGGATAAAAAGTTGCCATTCCAACTTCCTAATTAAATGGGAAAACTGTAAAAGTGAACAATACACAAATATGAAAGTGTGAAAGCAAACTTAACTCCAGATACCTCTGAATGGCTAGGATTAGTTGATATCAGGGAAAGAAAGACACAGGGCAAATGTAGGAATTCAGATTCAAGTGGTCATGGTCAACAGAAGGAGAAACGCTGAAGATGAGGAAATTAAGATGATCAATGAGTATCTTATTAGAAGAATCTGGATCTGTTCTAAGTGAAAGTGCCTCAAGGGTGCCAGATTCTGGGATTCCAAGGGACTCGGATTTGCGTTCTTGTGGATCAGATGAGACTGACCTAGTTCTTAGGACTGATGAAGAAAGCTTAGACATCATCAGAATGTAAAAGTTGAGCATAATGCAAATCATATTCATGGCATATTACCACAACCCATTCACAGTCCTCCAAAAAGAATGTAGATAAAGACGCAATTGGATAACAAAATGGACTACATATTTTTCCCAACATCATATCAGTCACGATATGGCTCTCTTGCGTCATTAGTACATCTGATGAAGACCTAAGAGGAAGTTATAACTGGGACTATTTGCTTAGCTGGGAGCCAAGATTCCAAACTCTTTCTCTGTTTTCTGTGATATTGGAATTTGAAAGATGAGAATAGACATAGGTATGGTTTACCAAACCCAAAAAATCTTTTATTTTTCCACCTCCACTAATTACATCCATAGCACACAGGCATAAGGGCTGTGCCTCCCCGAATGCCAACTATATTGTCTGGACAAACAATTTTGAAATGCCCACGGTCCACTTTTTTTTTTCACCAACTTGCATGTCAACCTTCAGCTATGGCACCATCATTTTCTCCTTCACTTTCTATGCTCACTGTGCACACCCCTCACACATCTCCTGTGAGATCGGGTGCAGGTATTTCTGCATCATCTCTGCCTAGTCTTTCAGAAGAACTATTAATGCAACAAGAGTTCCAAGTATAACTTTTGAAATACAATCCATTGATACTGAAAATGGAAAGTCAAAGAGGAGCCCTGGACTCCTCTAAGTGCCATGTTTAAACGTTTAAATTACTATTTCAACTGTACTGAAAATTACTGAAACATTTACATGGACCAAATACGTTTATAGTCATCAGAATTTTAATGTGTTTACTATTTTTACTCATCGTTCAAAAGAAATTGTAATTCCTTAAAAGGGTTGTTGTAGCCCCACATGTCCATGCAGTATATCTGTGATATCTGTATTTGAGAGATCAGAAATGATCAGTATTATCTTCCTATTTTAATGCATATAAAATCTAATGACCATAGTCAATTACATTTAAGTTATCATTTTAAGTGCATGCCACATAGCTCAACAGATACCCATTAACTTTTTTTGGAATGAAATGACTATTAAATAGCATTAAAGATAGAAACCTAAAATAAAAACAGCCTAATCTTTTGTGCCCTTCACATGAGCAGAGAAAGGAGGAAGCAAAATGGTGGGGCTGAGCATTTTACCTGATACTACATAATTCTGATGATTACCTCGATCTTTAAAAGATATTGGAATGCTATTTAGTTTATCAACATTGATTTCCATTGCTATGTAATGTGCTATACTGTTAGAGATAAATTATTGACTGTTGAAGGATAAAAAAAATATAGCAATCAAGAATAATCACTAGAAATACATTTTGACAATCTTATCACATTTTCAGCTGAAAATAGATATTAAAAATGCAAAATATCATCATCTATTTCTTACTGAGATAAATGTAAAGGGCCTTAAGTAGCCCCACAGTTGAGAGAATGCCCAGAAGAATTTTTAAAGAGAACTATAGTGACACCAACACCCTCCCTCAATAGTAGAGTGTAAACCACTTACAGGGGGATGCACCGAGCGCCGCTACGGCAACCCGGTGCAACAGCCCGCAATGTTATATGCTGATAGCGGCGCTCGGAACATCTCTACCTGCGATTTTCTATTCCGGCATTTTTACACGCCAGCTATTGCTGCGTTGAAAGTGCCGCAATAAATGCCGATTTCGGCATATAACATCGCTTGCGACAGCTGCGCTGTTAACTTTCGCGTTAGCCACGCAGCCGCAGCAAGGAAGGAGTTAAGTCACGCTAACCGATATAACATCGGTTACGGTGACTTAAACTCCAAATCAGGAGCGATGCGCCCGTTGGTGCATCGCCCTGTTAGTCCTTACTCGGGTTTCCTATAGTTTCCCCAAAAAAAATCTGTCAAAGTAGTGCTGATCTGGCTCCGTGGCCCCCTCTGTAGAAGGTTGTTATGTTAAAGGTAATATCAATAGGTTACTAAGAAATATCATCCAACAATACTCCCTGTGACACATCTTAGTATGGAAGGAAAATACCAGTAAATATAATGGTTTATCAATAAAATTTAAATTTCATTTTTCTCAAGTAATAATTATATACTTGTTATAGATTTTTTTAAAAGCATTTTCTTTAGGCTTTTCTTTTGAAATTTCATGTCAGGAATAAAACAATGCTTCTCTTAAGTAAAAGTAAAATAATGAAACAATAGAAACAAAAAGCATTCATAGTTCTTATTTGTACCTCATGTTAAACTCATTTGGAGAAAAAAGCTTTTGCAGTCCAACAAATTTCACAATGCATCTAAGTCTCATGAAAACAATGCTTTGCATATTGGTGCCTCTAGTATACCGGTACTTTCATAGGACAATAGATGTAGCGTAACCTTTAGCATGAAATATGCTGTTCACTAGCTCGAAATGGCATTTTATGAATATTGTAACAAGAACATTCTAGTAAGGTAATCTCTGTTAATATCATACAGCTAGAACCTGGATTCTTCTGGGAGATGTCATTTTCGCAAATGTAGGCAATGTCATTTTTAAAAAATATCAAAGTGGAACTTTTCATCGAAAACTTAAAATCAAAAATAAGAAAATTCAAAAGATTTCATACAAAACCGAAAATTCCTTTGAAAATGTAAAAAACTACATGGAAAATAAAATTCAGTTATAAAGGTGAAGTAGAGGGCTAAATGTTTGGAAGACATGAGTCCCTTATATTTTTTTATTGCTAATGCTGATGTCTGCATTCGCAGTCTCCAAGTAATTGTGTATTTTGATGAGTGCAGATATGAATATTTTTTTTTCTAAATAATAACTATTTGACAGAAAAAGTTAATACATGTATAACAACAGAAAGATGTAACCGTATATTTATATTGAATCCCACACATATAACTTCACAATGTTCGGGGGGTACTGTTATGACCCTCCAGGGATTATACCACCTGAATATTTGTGATTGCAAATAGCATGTTCACTTTGTAGTGCCCCTACCTCTTTTTTGTTGACTTGGGGCATATTATAAAGGAACATGTTAGCGCAAAAAATTACCGGCGCACATCGCGGCCGCGAAAATAGCCTAACGCCGTATTAACGCGGCGTATTCCCGCATCCTATCGCGGCGCATGATGCTGCTGCTTGATGTCGGGTAATTTTAAGCCCCTTCGCGGCGATACTATATAGTATCGACGCGAAGGGACTTAAAATCCTCCCGACGCCGCTCCTAGGGCGGGGCATACGCCCACACCCCCCCCCCCGCGCGCACAGCGGCACCCGCCCGCACCCCCTCCCCGGCAACCCCTCCAAGCCCCCGCCCCGCCCTCTCCCGGAGGGACGGGAGGGAGCCGCTGGGGGGTGGAGGCTCCCTCCAGCGGGGCCCTGAGAAGGGCCTTTTGGGGCTTAGAGGGTCCCGCAGCCGAACCGGGACCCCCCCCCCCCGCCCTTATAAGGGCCCTTCGGCACTGACAAGTGCCTTTGGCGGTCCCCGCAGCTGAAACCGGGACCCCCCAGTGCGGCTCTTAAAAGCCCTTGGGCGACGTCTTCTTTTCTCCAGTCCCGCGACACCAGCTCCGCCGAGGCCGCGACCCCCGAAGGTACCCCTGCGTTTCTGATTGGTCAATTTTTAATACTTGCTTTACATTAACCAATCAGATTTCTGGAAATCTGATTGGTAATGTAAAGCAAGTATTAAAAATTGACCATCAGAAACGATTATGGATTTCTGCAAACCTATATAAAGAGGAGCTTTCCGCCGCGGAACTCAGATGCCATCGCAGTAGATGGCTGAAGAAAGAAGAAAGAAGCGGCTGGCACATCGGCTCCGCTGAGGCCGGCGGTGCCAGCGGGCTCACTGCCGGCCGCAGTGAGTCTGCCTGGCATCGGCGACCTGAGTGGGGTTGGTGTCGCCAGCCCGAAGACGCGCGTCGGATCAAGACCTGGCAACATCGGCCTCGTTGAGTTCGCCGGCGCCCGCCGGGTACCCCTGGCGGCCGCAGGGGTACTCTCGGGTCGGCGACCTCGGCGGACTGTGTCGCCGGACTGGAAGAAAGAAGACGTCGCCCAAGGGCTCTTTTAAGAGCCGCACTGGGGGGTCCCGGTTTCAGCTGCGGGACCCCCGCCAAAGGCACTTGTCAGTGCGCAAGGGCCCTTATAAGGGCCGGGGAGGGGGGTCCCGGTTCGGCTGCGGGACCCCCTAAGCCCCAAAAGGCCCTTCTCAGGGCCCCGCTGAGGGAGCCTCCACCCCCCCAGCGGCTCCGTCCCCTCCCCGGGCGGCCGGGCGGGGGGCTTGGAGGGTTTGCCGGGAGGGGTGTGCGGCGGGTGGGTCGCGACCACCTGCTGCGGCCCCTTCCCGGCAGCCCTTCTAGCCTCCCGTTCCGGATTGCCGCGAACGGGAACGGGTTGGGAGGGGCTGCTGGGAAGTGGCGGCGGCGGCGGGTGTCGCGCCCGCGGGGTGTGTGGGCGGTGGGCGTGTCTCCGCCGCGGGTTGCCTGCCCATCCCCGCCGCGGGAGGTTAGTATCGGCTGACTTCGCCTCCTTCAAGGTGGCGAAGTAAACAGCCGATACTAGCCAGCGAAACCAGTACCGCCGCTTTATAATAGAAGCGGCGGTAACGGGTAAGTATCGGCGCGAAAGGTTAACGCTTCGTAACTTTTCGCGGCCGTTTTCGGGCCTTTATAAATCGCGGTAAACGCGATTTATGGCGTTAATGGCTGCGAAAACGGCCGCGAAAAGTTAACGAACCTTTATAAATATGCCCCTTTGTATGTGACTACCAAGGGTAGAGGGGCTGGTTGAGTCCGTACCCATTTCAGACAGAGATTGCACCAGTAATCTTCCTTTTTTTGTTGGACATTTTTTTATACATGTATACCTATTTAGCTGAATGCAGTGGTTAGCAGCTATGATGTTAGGGAGAATTCCATCTAAGAGTAAGGATGATAAAACATTTATTTTATTATGTCTGATACACCTACTAATAATTATTGTTTGGATCAATCAAATGTGCCTTATTGTGGTTATATTAGGAGAATCTATCAAATACACTTGTTGCTAGATGTTACATGCTGCAGGGAGGCTGTACATAGAACAGTAAGACATATAATTAGGGAAATGTGGCAGTTATTTTGAACCATATGATAATTTTCTATGTTAGTAAAGGATGTAATCCAAGGATGCCCATTAAATGGGCCACATGTGGCCAGAACAAGTGATTCTGTTGCCCACAAGACTGATGGAACATGGGCGGGAGTGGTCAGAATTCGAAAGTGTAATTAGATAAAGTGCTGCTTTTGTGGCCTCTATGAGCCTGCAGATAGGCCCCACCTGCCATTATTAGCCCTATGAATTGTATGAACAAATGGAATTAATTCTTCTGTACTGAATTCTAACAATTTCACCTGTTTCTGAGCGAATTTTGTTCATTTAGGCAAGTGACACAATAGGAGCCCTGAGCATTGCATTGAAACTGTTATTGTGATGGTTGGCAAAAATGTAATTTCTGTGCATGAACTATTGGAATTCTTCAGAGATGAAAAAATGTATATTTACCAATATCACGCTATTTCGCTACTGTTATAAACCTGCTGTATTTTACTTTTCCAGTTTTGTTTTTTGATCTATTATGGTATTGACAGTTTTATTATAAATTCCATGAACATTTAACATTAGTTAATTAAACATAACACTTACATTGCACGGGGCTCATATAAAATAAATTTCCTGATTTACACTAAACCTGCACAGACTAGAATTTTTCACAATATCCTCAGAACATGGAACACACATTACTAGGTAGTTTCCCCAAAACAATGACCCTTTCTTAATCAAAATTGTAATGTGATTGTCTCCCATATCGCCTTTCTAAGCCCAGATCCCATTACCGAGCCATGATCCTGTCAGTTCCACACAAAAAATAGCTGAATTGCTTATTAGTGTGCATGTATATCTTATTGTAGAGAGCTGCCACTCCTATCAAAAGGGAATTCTCAGTGTATGGCTTAGATGAGCCACAAAAACTGATGGGAGTAACATATAGAAGTCATAGTCCGCTTGCCTCCGTTGTACACAAAATGACCCTGATCAATTTTTCCTGTGTGCCATATGTATATTATAAATAAAAGTTCTCTATGTTTATATATATTGAAGCAAATATAATGAAGAAAAAATGTAAAATGTATACAATTATTTTATATGTCTCCAATCAGAAAAGCACGTTAAAGGGCATGTCCACCCCCAAAACTATAATCCCCCCAACTACTGGCCTCACCCATGTAGTGTAGTTTAATCCTTACCTAACATCCCAGCTCCATAGGGTTCTCCTGTAGTCCCCCCCTAAGTCCCAAAAACTGCCCACCAGGAGGATAGCAGAGTCCATATAGGACTCTGCCTCCTCCCTGGCCTCCGGGAGAAGTTTGGCATGCGTACTGCAGCCCTCTCCCCCTCCCTCCCTCTCCCTCCCTCTCCCGATTCCCTCCCCCTAGCATTAACCCCTTTAGTATAGTAATCCCACTGGTCCCCAGCCCCACCGCAAATTTTTATTTTAGAAAGCTCCCCAAACTCTTACTTACCTCTCTCTTTCCTCCGCTGAAGTGAGCTGCCGGCAGCCGCGTCCGTGATTGGCTGCCGCTCGCCAATCACAGACGCGGCTGCCGGTCCCGCCCCTCGCTTGCATTCTCGCAAGCAGAGGGCCGGGAGCGCGGCGGAGGAAAGAGGGGAGGTAAGTAAGAGTTTGGGGGGCTTTCTTTAAAATAAAAACTATGCGGTTGGGGCTGGGGGACCAGGGGAAAGGCAATATAAAAATGTGATTAAGGGTGGACATACCCTTTAAGGCTTGATCTGCTATATTGGGTGCCTCATTTAATGTATACAGTATATATATAAACCAAAAAACAAAATCATTTCTGTCCCCAGTTATAGCTATATATTTGGATTTTAGGGTGGGAATTTGATGTTGTAAATGTTTACTAGGATTTACTTACTGTATAAGGTTACATTATTACTGTTTTTTTAAAAAAAATTAAGAATATTAAAATAACTTTGGCTTATATTAGATAGTTCCTGTTTCATCTAAATGCAGTTTCCAGGCACTTATCACCTGTTCTGAATGCAACTTTCACTGAAGCCAAAATAAAACATTTGTATATAACTTTTATACTTTAAATGTACACTGATTATTAAAAATATTCTTTAAATACATTATGTTGTGTGTTTTAATTAAACTTTCCATAGCTTTTACAGTATGGGTGAACAATATATTTCAAATATAGGGGACTTATTTATAAAGGATCATTATTAGTAAATAGAACCGAAAACAAAAATGTGTCCTTTCAAGCCAAATTAAGTTTGTATTTAAACATTCCCTTTCTAGTTAACTAGTTTTTTCCAATGCACAACGAGGAAAAAAACACCATTGGATTCACATAGAGCTGCACCACAGGTGAACAGGGACTAAAGTTGCGCTAACTAGCAGTGAAGACACCTGCGAATCCGCTGGAAGATATTGATTTCATCACACAGCGCTTGTGAAGGGAGATATATCCAAAGCCACATGAGTTTATATTTCAGACAATATCCCATATTTATAAAGGCACGGTATCACTAAAAGTTCATTTCCGATAGTTTTAACAATCATTAATTTACAATCTTATCGTTAAATTAAACTTCATTAATTAATGAACGTTTGGTGTAAATGTACAGCCTGGGCTGTACACTTATGGCTGTTGTCGTACATTACTGATAAATAGTGATACCACACTTTATAACTTTGGCCCTTTGTGTCTGTTATATAATATAAATTATATAAATAGAAGTGTTAGGGCTTTGCCACAAGAGGAAAGGAGGTCCCTGCCCCGTAGAGCTTACAATCTAGTTTGGTGGGTAACATACAGATACAATGGAATGGGTATAAGTGCTGGAGTGAGACGAAGGCAGTGCAAATAAAACTGTGCTGGTTACCAGGCTAGATTTAAAGCTGTTAATGGAGGTTTCTTGTAGAGAGAGGGGAATAGAATTCCAGAGGAATAAAGTAGTAAAGTTTATTTATTTATTTGGACCCTAGCACTGGGTGTATCAGGGGGGTATACATTTCTTGTAGCTTTAAACAATTTCTAACACTCCACCGCTCCTGCACAAAGTATTGGGTCCCTAATAACCCAACCATAGTACATGTGAATAACCCACCACCCCACAGAAAGGTACATTAGTAAATGAATGCATAGACCCCGCAGCTGTACATGTTGGCCAGAAAGCTCACACCCCATTATATATTAAGGAATGGAAGGAGCTGGTAAAAGTGGGACTTCCCAGCAGCCTAAAATACTTTATATTAACATATAGTGGTGAATGTAGTGTGCCATCACTAGGCTTAATAAGTGCATGTGATAGTCATTATTGTTAGCATTGGGTATTTATAGTAAACTGTGCTTGGCAGAATTTTTTTTCTTGCAAATGTTAAATAATATATATTGAGTAAAATATCCCTTTATAACTAGATGTAGTGTTATAAAATAAATATAATATCTATAAGGAGATCTGTACCACTTACCAACAACAGTTCCTTTCCTTGCTCCTATCTCATTCACTAATTGATCAGCCACAATATCCAGCATAAAAGACAGTGACCTCTGCACTGCTGCATTTTCTGTCCTCCACAACCTAATACACCTGTGTTAAAGCAAACTGAGTCGGAACATGGAGAGACTGCAGCAGTACATTGGTTGCTGTCTTTTTATGCTGGATATTATGACTTACACTATGAGTTACAATAGGAGATAGGATATTATACTTTAATTTTAGTTTCAGTTTAGCAGCTGTTTAACAGACTTAAAATAATATGGGGCTAATATAGTAAGAATTGCAAAATGTGCCCGTGCCACAATATTTTGCAACAACCAATCTGATCTAAGCTTTTTACTGTGTTACTGCAGTTATATGATATGTCATTGGTTGCTGCAGAATAATAGCTCAGGCTTGGATCGTTTATTGCATGTGCCCCTATGTATTAATATTTACACCAAATTAGACACCTCCTCTTCTAAGCTGTCCCACAATCAGTGAAACAAACTGAAACAAGACATCCGTCTAAAATACAACTCACTTAGTCGTAGGCAACATTTTGTAGATTACTATCTTATAGATCCGCACCATTTATATATATATAACTAAGTCAGTTCAGATAACTTACCCACGATCTATCACATACATTTTGGGTAGTGCCTCAGTCCGCACCCAATAAGACCTTCAAGCACTGTATCATCATCTTGACAAATATTTTAAATATGCTAAACCTACAGTAACCTAGGTATCAACTTGTGCACATATAAAATCTAGTGCCATATACAGTACATTTATTTCCTTTTAAAAACATTCCCTAAAACATGCACACTGATAGTGAATGCACAAACCCAGAGATGGATTAAGACCAAATTGGGCACAAGTCAGATTTTTGGGGGGCCCCATACATTCCATTAAATGATAAAAGTATATTTTGCTGGTGCCACTAGCACATCCTCAGGCACCACCAGCACATCCACTCTGGCACGACCAGCACTCCCCCTGGCACCACCAGCACATCCCTCTGACACCACCAGCACACCCCCTGGCACCACCAGCACACCCCCCTGGCCACCACCAGCACATCCCCATGGCACCACCAGCACACCCCCTCTGGCACCACCAGCACACCCCCTGCACAACCAGCATATCCCCCTGGCACCACCAGCACATCCCCTCTGGCACCACCAGCACATTCCCTCTGGCACCACATCAGCACATCTCCCCCGGCACCACCACCACATCCCCCTGCCCTGGCACCACCACACACCCTGCCACCTCCACACATCCCCCTCCCCCCTGATCGATTAATTGCACTCTGAGTCTTCTCTCCTCCCCCCCCATCATCCCTGCAAGGGGAAACAACTTTTATTCTTGGAAAAATTATCAGCACTGCAGCAGAGATCATCGTGGGTTGGATTTGAAAAAGTTGGTTGGAAGTACTTAGAACTTAGAACTTGGAATGACCGCGGCACGCCTCTTCTACTTCTCTTCTCACCCAGCCCAGCAGTCAGTGGCAGCAGAAAATACCCATGTGACCAATCATACGCACACAGTGATGCACTGCACGCCGGTGTTCAGGGACTGAACCACCAATGATTGATGATTACTTCTGCCAGAGTCACACGAAGTCCTGAGTGTTGATTGGAAGTCAGGGCCGGACTCTTGTGGGATACTGGGGCCCCTGGACGGCTCCCAACGGGCCCCCCTGGCATCCACGCCCCAGGCACTTGCCTCGGGTGCCTTGTGGATAATCCGGGCCCTGTGTGCACATATTAAATCTAGCGCCATATACATTTATTGCCAGGGGGAGTGCTGGTCGTGCCAGAGAGGATGTGCTGGTGGTGCCTGAGGATGTGCTAGTGGCACTAGCAAAATCTACTTTTATCATTTAATGTATGGGGGCCCCCCAAAAATCTGACTTGTGCCTTGGGCCCCATTTGGTCTTAATCCATCTCTGTGTGCACAAGTTGATACCTAGGTTACTGTAGGTGTAGCATATTTAAAATATTTGTCAAGATGATGATACGGTGCTTGAAGGTCTTATTGGGCGTGGACTGAAGCACTACCCAAAAGATATGTGATATATCGGTGGGTAAGTTATCTGAACTGACTTAGTTTTATATATATATATATAGAGAGAGATGGTGCGGATTTATAAGATATTAATGTAAACTTTGACTATAAATTTTGTAGTCCACTCAAGTAGTATTTTTTTAACATTTTGTAGATGCTGATTTGTACCAATACAAATGTCCAAATAAGATCCCCAGGTGTTATTAGTATTTAGCTAGACCTGACAGAGGCACAGGCAGAAATGTTATGTTCAGTAGGTAGCATCTGTAGATCTTCTTTGGAATTAAAATGTTTCTATTCCTTTCAGTTAAAAAAAACCAAAACATATCATTATATACAGGGGACCAACCGATTATATTAACTTCATATTGCAAAGTACATTTTCTTTTTAGGAGTGTTTAAGATGTGTTTCTTTGTATTCAAATGAAGATCTGTTCTTATATAGATATAAATTACTCTATTGTGCTTGTTACAAGCTGTTATTAATATTTGAAAAACGTTTATCTAAAAAAGATCATCCATACAGGATTTGAAAGAAATGTGAAGGCAGCGTCCTGTAGATGCAGGGAAAGGACATTCCTTCACTGTGCTCATATTCCTTTTTCCGATTAAGATCTCGCACCAGATGGAATCCACAAGCAGAATAAAAAACAAATTTCCATAAAAGCTAGGAAAGAGGCTTCAAGAAAAAGCAATAACACATTAGCACATTCAGAACATACTTCATTCGTCTCAATAAGAACATAGGGGTATATTTATAAAGGTTTGTTAACTTTTCGTTGTCGTTTTTGCCAAATTTGACACACACACACACACACATATTTATATATATATATATATATATATAACAATAAGGTAGGTGCACTTCAAGGACTTCATATATCAATCAATTTATTATCACACAGTGCAACGTTTCCATCTTAATCTTTTAATCTTTGACCTTTCCAAACATTTAAAGCCCCTTCCCAATGGTGTCATCATCAAAAGTAGCCAACAATTCACAAGTTAGATTAGGTGTTTCATATTCATAAATATCAAAGATATGACAATTCTAAAGGAGACTTAAACTTAAATTTTTTAAAACCTAATGTGAAAGTGTTTCTACCCAAACACCCAATACATTGTAAGATCCTTCTCTAGAAATTTGCATTTAGTACATGTGAGAACTAGATTCTGTAACTTAGAAGGTTTCCATGTTGTTGCCGGTACAACCCACAACCCATGAAGTCATCAAAGAACCACGCCCCCTGACCCCAGTATTCACTGTCTCTATGCAACAGAGTTTTCTATACAGATGTCTCCACACCAATATGGAAGTCCCTGATAAGACTTTGAAAGTTGCTGTTACCCTGCAATTTATTTACCAGTCAGTGTGTTGCTGGAAAATACACTGCAGGGTAATAAGCTTTCAAAGTCTTATCAGGGACTATCATATTCCATTTTTAAAATTATTATCCTAGCAAAAGATAAACCTTCCAAATTTACATGGATTCTCTGCTTATTCATGTTTGGACACCCGGGTAAGGTACCAGGTTTAAAAATACACAGTTCAGAAGGTCAAGAGTTCAATACCCAGACTTTTGTTAGAATTGTTTTCTATTATATTCTATGCAATAGATAAAGCTTCTAAATGTACCTCGCTTTTCAGCTTATTCCGTGGTGGCTCACCTTAAAGACACCAGGTTTAGACACATAAGTTCAGAAGGTCATGAGTTTCTTACATCCATGCTATCTTTGAAATACACTGCAAAGATTACTTTTGTTTTTGTATGAAAAGTAAAGGATGAGCCAAAGAATGTGTTGGAAAAAAAAAATAAATCCCTGCTCTCTGTCAGGCAGATTAGAATCTCTGTGCTATAATGTGATTGGCTGTCAGCTTCTAGGAAGCAAGGCTGCAACTTCCTTGTTTTGATCTGTTGAGCACTACAGAGCATGTGCCTGTACGCAGACACTTAGCTGGGGGTTTACCCAGCTAAGGTGATTGTGGGAGCTGACCCCTAGTACTCGCGCAGGTTATTTCATAAATCACCCAATGGCCACAGCAAAGGGAGAGGTGAGACACAGCTTGTATGTTTGTGAATGTCTCTGTCTTTGGGACAATGTTGTTTGGAGCTTAGTTCCCTTTAAAGTGACCTGTGCTCGTCAAACATATATTGACATCTTTTATCTAAAAACATCAATATCATAAAACATCATTATTAGTAAAATGTGCAGTGCCCCAGTGTTTTATAGAAAAGGGAGATTTCTATAAATACTTAATTTAATCTAATACACATAAGAAAAGTGCCAAAGTGCATCTAAAGTGTGAAAACTGTTTAAAACTTCTAATTCATTCTTAATAACTTAAAAAATTGACCTGTATCCGGACTATTTATATGCATACATCTATAGATCATAGTGGGACCTAACCTTAAAAGAATCTTGAAAACAGTGTATAAAAATAATTTATTGTTCCTCTAAGAAAACACTTCATAGGCAGGTACTCATTAGCCCTGTGGATGACTGTATTTCATTTTCTTATCCACATAGTTTTCCAGCTGAATTAGTTTTTGGGATCTATTACCTCCTTGTCTATCTGAGGAACATGAGTGAAAGCAAGTGAAAGAGCAGCAGGACTTTCATCTCATAAAAGGCAGGTATTGTTATAAAGATAAAGTTTGAGAATTACGTCTCCTAAGAAGTAAAAAGTTACTTAAGTAAAAGGTTAAAGTTAGGACCTAGCAGAATAAAGCAAACCGTGAAGTGGCCAAGTTATTGAACAATTGCTTTAATTTATCCAGAGAGAAGGGCAGGCTTTTTAAGTCGCAATACAATGGTAAAGTAAATATAAGCAAATGAATGGATGTTGCACTAGGCTTCATTTTTTGTATATGTGGGTCATAAAGGGGGACAGATTAACAGCCGCCTGCAACCAAACCAAAGGAACCCATGGCATGTGCCTACTGTGCCTATTGTAATTCTGGCCCTGCTGAAAAGTAACATCATTTTTGGATTATGCTTCTCTTACTATTAAAAATCATCTGAGATTTTGGGCTATTAGAAATAACAGTATCAATCCTTTTTACCTATCACTGTATCACTGCTGGTTTATTTTGCCAAAACCAAGTTAGTACTTTGTCTTAGATAAACATTCATTGATGCCTTAACCTGCAAAAGAGGCTTCCACCCTATTTGATTTTTGCAGATATAGGGTTCAGGTTGGTTTTACCAAACAAAACAAAACACTTTTTTATCCTGTATATACTGTATAACACTAAATATTTTTGGAACGGCTGTAAACTTTAAGACATGAATCTGGTGTCCTCTTCAGAACCTTGACATAACCACAAAGCCTGGGTTTAAACTATTTATGGGAGGAAATGTAGGGGTGGAGGACTCTGGCAGAGAAAAACTGCATTCAGAAAAGGTTTTCTCAGTATTAGAATTGACATTATTTAAATAGTTTTAATAGGTGTTCTGTTACTTTGTCCACCTTCGAATGCACTAAAACTGTAGATCACAAGACTGCAAATGAATATTTCTTTGGTGTCTTATGTGTTAGTTTGGCTGTCAGTAATTCACAACATGGGCCGTTCCACACACCCACTACGTATCTTAAATATTTAATTCTTTTTTTTATAGGAATAGAAACACCTGCTTTTTCACTCATTTGAGGCTTTTACCTTCTAGAAATAAATTATATATATATATATATATATATATATATATAACATATATACAGTATACACCTGTTTCACTTATAGCTACAGTATATGTATAGTTGAGTGCTATAGTCCTTAGTGTAATTTCTATGTGTATGTGTGTTTAAAATTCTGGGTGGCTCTGCCTTGAGTTGCTTTTCCTGGAAGAATGATTTAACAGACGTTTCATGGTATGCAGTGGTTTTCAAAAATGTGTGTGTTGGAAGGGGACCACGAATAAAGTATTAGACATGTCAGAGGTTCAATATTTCAACATAACGATTTATTTAATATCTCTTTTGTTCATACTGTTCTAGCAGGCATACCTTACACACTGGCTATTTTAATTCCATGCTTGCCAAAGTACTTTGAAGTGACAGAATAAAGTTACATGAAGACTAAAGATCTAAACATATTCAAGACTTCACAGGGGGCTACCCATTTTTGGTGACAGACCATGGTTGTCAACACCATGATGGCAATATAAAAGGCCTAAAAACAATCCACTTTACTATAAATCATACAGACAGAACCAGTTTTTTCAGGATTGAGTGAATTTAGTTTTTTCCAAGAGATGACAGTGCCTAATCATTATGGCCTGGGTAATTTTATGGAAAAACACGTTACAGTGTTAACAGGAATATAAATTTAGAAAAGATGTTTTAATAACTACTGTATACTGTGATTACAGAAAGCCACGGAAGGACAATGCCTACTATTACCTGTCTCCAACAAATACTTAAAAGCAATTGGAAAGGTACTCATTATGCTTGGGAAGGTTCTCATTCATCCAGGTCAGTTAGAGCAACGGACTTGAAGTTTAGTTCTTGAGACCTTTTGCATGTCATCCAACTGGCTTTCTCAATTCAGAATGACTTGTACAGATCCGTTGGCAATAAATTCCCTGAAATATGTCCCAATCAGCATATAACAGCAAGGTATTAGAAACCTCCTAAATGCAAGGTGTTGATTCATTGTGACTAAGATGTGTTATCAAAATTGCCCAGGGTTAGGTTTCAAAACAGCATTGTACATTGCAGGCATTAGTGTTAACCCCCCCCCCACCCACACACACACCTCTAATTAGGCTTGGTTTCTTTATTCTGATATATAAATGACCTCCTTGACACCTCCTTTAAACCAATCCTGTTCCTTGGCCAAGATTTTTAAGTACACTGGTTGATGCCAAGCCTTTATGAATTAGAGGTAAAACCTACCAATTATGGCAGTAATATTTTAGAGCCATCACTCTTAGACATATTTAATAATTAAATATGAGTCTTTACAATATAATTAAAGTAAAGATAGATATAAACTCACTTAAGATCATTATTGAATTCATATTTACATTTTTACAAAGGACGGCTTTGTTTAAAAAAAAGAAAATCAAACAATCCTGTTAAAGGGCAAAAATAAAAATAAAATTAGAAATAATTCCCCTAACTGAATCCTTTTCTTAAAGGGCATGTCCACCCCCAAAACTATAATCCCCCCACTACTGGCCCATCATGTAGTGTAGTTTAATCCTTACCTCACATCCCAGCTCCATAGGGGTCTCACTGGTATGATCACAAAATGGCACCATTGCTCTTGTGAACCACGGATTATGAAGAGTTATAGAACATACACTTGTTTTACAGGCTACTGATGGGCATGAGAGGAAAGAAATGTGGCATTTGCTACACTTGTCATCAGTGTGATGGATGAAAATGACTTTCACCAAAGTTTCTTTTTAAGAGTCTAAGCTGCCGTGTTTCTGAACGTTCCTGTTTTTTCACCTGTGTGTACAGTTACTGCTATTGATTTGGATCTTTGGACATATGCAGTCCTGAGCTACACACCATTCAGTCATCTTGCCTCAGTGATTCAAGTCCATCGGAATTTTTGATTGACTCACTAACTGGTGATATTTATACAAACACAAAATTGACTATGAAAGCAGAACAGATATGTTTTCTGTTCAGGTGAAAGACAGAAGTGAAACAACCGCCTGTACAAGTCTATATAGACATTGATGGAGAAGATGAGTTTTATCCAGTTTTTCAACAAAACCAATATTTGTTTGACTTACCAAAAGACAATAATGAAGGAGAAGAGTAGGCCAAGTATTTGCTTTAGAAACGACGGGGACCTGATGGAATAGTCCAATTTTTTCTGAGAAAACCCCTCTCAGTATTTTTATTAATATGTCAAGTGGGGTAATAGTTTTAAAAAGAACTGTACAAAAGAAAAGTGAAGCAACAAAATTTATTGAGTTGAATGTAATAGCACAGAGTCCAAAACTTGACTCTAAGTCAGCAACCTGTACTGTACGAGTTAATATTCCACAGCACTTGAAGATCGCCATGTTATGTCAGCAAACATTCTTTCCATCAGTTTCAGCATTGCTTTTGTGGTTTTCTTGCTTTTGCTATAAGCCTTATTGGAATCATTCTTAGGCTAAAAGAAAAGATGTTGAAATGCTTGTGGGATAAAAGAGGTTGCCATTCCATCACTTCCTAATTTAAATGGGAAAGACTGTAAAAGTGAACAATACACAAATATGAAAGGGGAAAGCAAACTTAACTCCAGATAACTCTGAATGGCTAGGATTAGTTGATATCAGGGAAAAAGAAGCACAGGGCAGAAATGTAGGAATTCAGATTCAAGTGGTCATGGATCACAAGAAGGAGACAGCTGAAGATGAGGAAATTAAGATGATCAATGAGTATCTTATTAGAAAAGAATCTGGACTGTTTCTAAGTGAAAGTGCCTCAAGGGTGCCAGATTCGGGATTCCAAGGGACTCTGATTTGCGTTCTTGTGAGTCAGATGAGACTGACCTAGTTCTTAGGACTGATGAAGAAAGCTTAGACATCATCAGAAATGTAAAAGTTGAGCATAATGCAAATCATATTCATTGGCATATTACCACAACCCATTCACAGTCCTCCAAAAAAGAATGTAGATAAAGACGAAAATGGATAACAAAATGGACTACATATTTTTCCCAACATCATATCAGTCACGATATGGCTCTCTTGCGTCATTAGTAGCATCTGATGAAGAACCTAAGAGGAAGTTATAACGGGACTATTTGCTTAGCTGGGAGCCAAGATTCCAAACTCTTTCATCTGTTTTCTGTGATATGGAAAGTTGAAAGATGGAAGATACATAGGTATGGTTTACCAAAACCCAAAAATCTTTTATTTTTCCACCTCCACTAATTACATCCATGCACAGCCAGGCATAAGGGCTGTGCTCTCCCGAATGCCAACTATATTGTCTGGACAAACAATTTTGAAATGCCCACGGTCACCTTTTTTCACCAGACCGTTTGCAACCTTCAGCTATGGCACCATCATTTTCTCCTTCACTTCTATGCTCACTGTGCACACCCCTTCACATCTCCTGTGAGATCGGGTGCAGGTATTTCTGCATCATCTCTGCTAGTCTTTCAGAAGAACTATTAATGCAACAAGAGTTCCAAGTATAAACTTTTGAAATACAATTCCATTGATACTGAAAAGGAAAGTCAAGAGAGCCCTGGACTCCTCTAAGTGTGCACGTGTTTAAACGTTTAAATTACTATTTCAACTGTACTGAAAATTACTGAAACATTTACATGGACCAAATACGTTATATAGTCATCAAAATTTTAATGTGTTTACTTATTTTACTCATCGTTCAAAAAAATTGTAATTCCTTAAAGGTTGTTGTAGCCCCACATGTACATGCAGTATATCTGTGATATCTGTATTTGAGAGATCAGAAATGATCATATTATCTTCCTATTTTAATGCATATAAAATCTAATGACCTAGTAGTAATACATTTAAGTTATCATTTTAAGTGCATGCCACATAGGCTCAACAGATACCCATTAACTTTTTTTGGAATGAAATAGCTATTAAATAGCATTAAAGATAGAAACCTAAAAATAAAAACAGCCTACTCTTTTGTGCCCTTCACATGAGCAGAGAAAGGGGAAGCAAAATGGTGGGGCTGAGCATTTTACCTGATACTACATAATTCTGATGATTACCTCGATCTTTAGGAAGATATTGGAATGCTATTTATGTTTATCAACATTGATTTCCATTGCTATGTAAATGTGCTATACTGTTAGAGATATATATTATTGACTGTTGAAGGATAAAAAAAATATAGCAATCAAGAATAATCACTAAGAAATACATTTTGACAATCTTATCACATTTTCAGCTGAAAAAATAGATATTTAAAAATGCAAAATATCATACTATTTCTTACTGAGATAAATGTAAAGGGCCTTAAGTAGCCCACAGAGTTGGAAGAAGCCCAGAAGAATTTTTAAGGAGAACTATAGTGACACCAACACCCTCCCCTAATAGTAGATGTAAACCACTTACAGGGGATGCACCGAGCGCCGCTATCGGCAACCGGTGCAAACAGCCCGGCAATGTTATATGCTGATAGCGGCGCTCGGAACATCTCTACCTGGCGATTTTCTATTCCGGCATTTTTAAGCCAGCTATTAGCTGGCGTGAAAGTGCCGCAATAAATGCCGATTTCGGCATATAACATCGCTTGCGACAGCTGCGCTGTTAACTTTCGCGTTAGCCACGCAGCCGCAGCAAGGAAGGAGTTAAAGTCACGCTAACCGATATAACATCGGTTAGCGGACTTAAACTCCAATCAGGAGCGATGCGCCCGTTGGTGCATCGCCCTGTTAGTCCTTATCTCTGGGTTTCCTATAGTTTCCCCAAAAAATCTGTCAAAGTAGTGCTGATCTGGCTCCGTGGCCCCCTCTGTAAGAAGTGTTGTTATGTTAAAGGTAATATGCAATAGGTTACTAAGAATATCATCCAACAAATACTCACCTGTGACACATCTTAGTTATGGAAGGAAAATACCAGTATAATATAATGGATAATATCAATATAAATTAAATAATATTCCTTCTTCAAGAATAATTATATACTTGTATATAGATTTTTTTAAAAGCATTTTCTTTAGGCTTTTCTTTGAAATTTCATGTCAGGAATAAAACAATGCTTACTCTTAAGTAAAAGTAAAATAATGAAAAATAGAAACTAAAAGCATTCATAGTTCTTATTTGTACCTCATGTTAAACTCATTGGAGAAAAAAGCTTTTGCAGTCCAACAAATTTCACAATGCATCTAAGTCTCATGAAAACAATGCTTTGCATATTGGTGCTCTCGTATACCGGTACTTTCATTAGGACAATAGATGTAGCGTAACCTTAGCATGAAATATGCTGTTCACTAGCTCGAAATGGGCAATTTTATGAATATTGTAACAAGAACATATCTAGTAAGTATATCTCTGTTAATATCACAGCTAGAAACCTGGATTCTTCTGGGAGATGTCTTTTCGCAAATGTAGGCAATGTCATTTTTAAAAAATATCAAACGTGGAACTTTTCATCGAAAACTTAAAATCAAAATAAGAAAATTCAAAAGATTTCATACAAAACCGAAAATTCCTATTGAAAATGTAAAAAACTACATGGAAAAAAAAATTCAGTTATAAAGGTGGAAGTAGAGGGCTAAATGTTTGGAAGCATGAGTCCCTTATGTATTTTTTAGTTGCTAATGCTTGATGTCTGCATTCCAGCAGTCTCCAAGTAATTGTGTATTTTGATGAGTGCAGATATGAATATTTTTTTTTCTAAATAATAACTATTTGACAGAAAAAGTTAATACATGTATAACAACAGAAAGATGTAAACGTATATTTATTGAATCCCACACATATAACTTCACAATGTTTCGGGGGGTACATGTTAATGACCCTCCAGGGGATTATACCACCTGAATATTTGTGAGTTGCAATAGCATGTTCACTTTGTAGTGCCCCTACCTCTTTTTTGTTGACTTTGGGCATATTATAAAGGAACGATGTTAGCGCAAAAAAAATTAACCGGCGCACATCGCGGCCGCGAAAATAGCGCTATCGCCGTATTTATAACGGCGAGCGCTATTCCCGCGATACCTATCTCGGGCCGCGATGTGCTGCGGTAATTTTAAGCCCCTTGCGGCGATACTATATAGTATCGACGCGAAGGGACTTAAAATCCCTTCCCGACGCCGCTCCTAAGGGGGCGGGGCATACGCCCCACACCCCCCCCCCCGCGGGGCAGCGGCGACCCCGCCGCGCACCCCCTCCCGGCAACCCCTCCAAGCCCCCGCCCCGGCCGCTCCCGGGGAGGGACGGGAGGGAGCCGCTGGGGGGGTGGAGGCTCCCTCCAGCGGGGCCCTGAGAAGGGCCTTTTGGGTGAGGGTCCCGCAGCCCCGAACCGGACCCCCCTCCCCGGCCCTTATAAGGCCCTTGCGGCACTGACAAGTGCCTTTGGCGGGGGGTCCCGCAGCTGAAACCGGGACCCCCAGTGCGGCTCTTAAAAGAGCCCTTGGGCGACGTCTTCTTTCTTCCAGTCCCGCGACACCAGACTCCGCCGAGGCGCCCGACCCCGAGAGGTACCCCTGCGTTTCTGATTGGTCAATTTTTAATACTTGCTTTACATTAACCAATCAGATTTCTGGAAATCTGATTGGTAATGTAAAGCAAGTATTAAAAATTGACCAATCAGAAACGGATTATGGATTTCTGCAAACCTATATAAAGAGGAGCTTTCCGCGCGGAACTCAGATGCCATCGCAGTAGATGGCTGAAGAAGAAGAAAGAAGAAGAAGCGGTGGCAACATCGGCTCCGCTGAGGCCGGCGGTGCCAAGGGCTCACTGGCGGCCGCAGTGAGTCTGCCTGGCATCGGCGACCTGAGTGGGGTTGGTGTCGCCAGCCCGAAGACGTCGCGTCGGATCAAGACGCTGGCAACCTCGCCTCGTTGAGTTCCCGCCGCCCGCCGGGGTACCCCTGGCGGCCGCAGGGGTACTCTCTCGGGGGTCGGCGACCTCGGCGGAGCTGGTGTCGCGGGACTGGAAGAAAGAAGACTCGCCCAAGGGCTCTTTTAAGAGCCGCACGGGGGTCCCGGTTTCAGCTGCGGGACCCCCGCCAAAGGCACTTGTCAGTGCCGCAAGGGCCCTTATAAGGGCCGGGGAGGGGGTCCGGTTCGGGCTGCGGGACCCCCAGCCCCAAAAGGCCCTTCTCAGGGCCCCGCTGGAGGGAGCCTCCACCCCCAGCGGCTCCGTCCCCTCCCGGGAGCGGCCGGGGCGGGGGGCTTGGAGGGGTTGCCGGGGAGGGGGTGTGCGGCGGGGGTGGTCGCGACCACCTGCTGCGGCCCCTTCCGGCAGCCCTTCTAGCCTCCCGTTCGAGATTGCCGCGAACGGGGAACGGGTTGGGAGGGGCTGCTGGAAGTGGGGCGGCGGCGGGTGGTCGCCGCCGCGGGGGGTGTGGGCGGGGTGGGCGTGTCTCCGCCGCGGGTTGCCTGCCCATCCCCGCCGCGGGAGGTTAGTATCGGCTGACTTCGCCTCCTTCAAGGTGGCGAAGTAAAACAGCCGATACTAGCCGAGCGAAACCAGTACCGCCGCTTTATAAATAGAAGCGGCGGTAACGGGTAAGTATCGGCGCGAAAGGTTAACGCTTCGTTAACTTTTCGCGGCCGTTTTCGGGCCTTTTAAATGCGGTAAACGCGATTTATGCGTTAATGGCTGCGAAAACGGCGCGAAAAGTTAACGAACCTTTATAATATGCCCTTTTGTATGTGACTACCAAGGGTAGAGGGGCTGGTTGAGTCCGTACCCATTTCAGACAGAGATTGCACCAGTAATTCCTTTTTTTTGTTGGACATGTTTATACATGTATACCTATTTAGCTGAATGCAGTGGTTAGCATGCTATGATGTTAGGAGAAATTCCATCTAAGAGTAAGGATGATAAAACATTATTTTATTATGTCTGATAACCTACTAATAATATTTGGATCAATCAAATGTGCCTTATGTGGTTATATTAGGAGAATCTATCAAATACACTTGTTGCTGATGTTGTTACATGCTGCAGGAGGCTGTACATAGAACAGTAAGACATATAATTAGGGAAATGTGGCAGTTATTTTGAACCATATGATAATTTTCTATGTTAGTAAGGATGTAATCCAAGGATGCCCATTAAATGGGCCACTGTGGCCAGAACAAGTGATTCTGTTGCCCACAAGACTGATGGAACATGGGCGGGAGTGGTCAGAATTCGAAAGTGTAATTAGATAAGTGCTGCTTTGTGGCCTCTATGAGCCTGCAGATAGGCCCCACCTGCCATTATTAGCCCTATGAATTGTATGAACAAATGGAATTAATTCTTCTGTACTGAATTCTAACAATTTCACCTGTTTCTGAGCGAATTTTGTTCATTTAGGCAAGTGACACAATAGGAGCCCTGAGCATTGCATTGAAACTGTTATTGTGATGGTTGGCAAAATGTAATTTCTGTGCATGAACTATTGGAATTCTTCAGAGATGAAAAATGTATATTTACCAATATCACGCTATTTCGCTACTGTTATAAACCTGCTGTATTTTACTTTTCCAGTTTGTTTTTTGATCTATTATGGTATTGACAGTTTTATTATAAATCCATGAACATTTAACATTAGTTAATTAAACATACACTTACATTGCACGGGGCTCATATAAATAAATTTCCTGATTTACACTAAACCTGCACAGACTAGAATTTTTCACATATCCTCAGAACATGGAACACACATTACTAGGTAGTTTCCCCAAAACAATGACCCTTTCTTAATCAAAATTGTAATGTGATTGTCTCCCATATCGCCTTTCTAAGCCCAGATCCCATTACCGAGCCATGATCCTGTCAGTTCCACAAAAAAATAGCTGAATTGCTTATTAGTGTGCATGTATATCTTATTGTAGAGAGCTGCCACTCCTATCAAAAGGGAATTCTCAGTGTATGGCTTAGATGAGCCACAAAACTGATGGGAGTAACATATAGAAGTCATAGTCGCTTGCCTCCGTTGTACACAAAATGACCCTGATCAATTTTTCCTGTGTGCCATATGTATATTATAAATAAAAGTTCTCTATGTTATATATATTGAAGCAAATAAATGAAGAAAAAATGTAAAATGTATACAATTTTATATGTCTCCAATCAGAAAAAGCACGGTTAAAGGGCATGTCCACCCCCAAAACTATAATCCCCCCAACTACTGGCCTCACCATGTAGTGTAGTTTAATCCTTACCTAACATCCCAGCTCCATAGGGTTCTCCTGTAGTCCCCCCCTAAGTCCCAAAAACTGCCCACCAGGAGGATAGCAGAGTCCATATAGGACTCTGCCTCCTCCCTGGCCTCCGGGAGAAGTTTGGCATGCGTACTGCAGCCCTCTCCCCCTCCCTCCCTCTCCCTCCCTCTCCCGATTCCCTCCCCCTAGCATTAACCCCTTTAGTATAGTAATCCCACTGGTCCCCAGCCCCACCGCAAATTTTTATTTTAGAAAGCTCCCCAAACTCTTACTTACCTCTTCTTTCCTCCGCTGAAGTGAGCTGCCGGCAGCCGCGTCCGTGATTGGCTGCCGCTCGCCAATCACAGACGCGGCTGCCGGTCCCGCCCCTCGCTTGCATTCTCGCAAGCAGAGGGCCGGGAGCGCGGCGGAGGAAAGAGGGGAGGTAAGTAAGAGTTTGGGGGGCTTTCTTTAAATAAAAACTATGCGGTTGGGGCTGGGGGACCAGGGGAAAGGCAATATAAAAATGTGATTAAGGGTGGACATACCCTTTAAGGCTTGATCTGCTATATTGGGTGCCTCATTTAATGTATACAGTATATATATAAACCAAAAAACAAATCATTTCTGTCCCCAGTTATAGCTATATATTTGGATTTTAGGGTGGGAATTTGATGTTGTAAATGTTTACTAGGATTTACTTACTGTATAAGGTTACATTATTACTGGTTTTTTTAAAAAAATAAGAATATAAAATAACTTATGGTTATATAGATAGTTCCTGTTCATCTAAATGCAGTTTCCAGGCACTTATCACCTGTTCTGAATGCAACTTTCACTGAAGCCAAAATAAACATTTGTATATAACTTTTATACTTTAAATGTACAACTGATTATTAAAAAATTCTTTAAATACATTATGGTGTGTTTTAATTAACTTTCCATAGCTTTTACAGTATGGGTGAACAATATATTTCAAATATAGGGGACTTATTTATAAAGGATCATTATTAGTAAATAGAACCGAAAACAAAAATGTGTCCTTTCAAGCCAAATTAAGTTTGTATTTAAACATTCCCTTTCTAGTTAACTAGTTTTTTCCAATGCACAACGAGGAAAAAACACACCATTGGATTCACATAGAGCTGCACCACAGGTGAACAGGGACTAAAGTTGCGCTAACTAGCAGTGAAGACACCTGCGAATCCGCTGGAATATTGATTTCATCACACAGCGCTTGTGAAGGGAGATATATCCAAAGCCACATGAGTTTATATTTCAGACAATATCCCATATTTATAAAGGCACGTATCACTAAAAGTTCATTTCCGATAGTTTTAACAATCATTAATTTACAATCTTATCGTTAATTAAACTCATAATTAATGAACGTTTGGTGTAATGTACAGCCTGGGCTGTACACTTATGGCTGTTGTCGTACATTACTGATAAATAGTGATACCACACTTTATAACTTTGGCCCTTTGTGTCTGTTATATATATAAATTATATAAATAGAAGTGTTAGGGCTTTGCCACAAGAGGAAAGGAGGCCCTGCCCCGTAGAGCTTACATCTAGTTGGTGGGGAACATACAGATACAATGGAATGGGTATAAGTGCTGGAGTGAGACGAAGGCAGTGCAAATAAAACTGTGCTGGTTACCAGGCTAGATTTAAAGCTGTTAATGGAGGTTCTTGTAGAGGAGGGGAATAGAATTCCAGAGGAATAAAGTAGTAAAGTTTATTTATTTATTTGGACCCTAGCACTGGGTGTATCAGGGGGGTATACATTTCTTGTAGCTTTAAAACAATTTCTAACACTCCAACCGCTCCTGCACAAGTATTGGGTCCCAATAACCCAACCATAGTACATGTGAATAACCCACCACCCCACAGAAAGGTACATTAGTAAATGAATGCATAGACCCCGCAGCTGTACATGTTGGCCAGAAAGCTCACACCCCATTATATATTAAGGAATGGAAGGAGCTGGTAAAAGTGGGACTTCCCAGCAGCCTAAAATACTTTATATTAACATATAGTGGTGAATGTAGTGTGCCATCACTAGGCTTAATAAGTGGCATGTGATAGTCATTATTGTTAGCATTGGGTATTTATAGTAAACTGTGCTTGGCAGAATTTTTTTTTGAAATGTTAAATAATATTATTGAGTAAATATCCCTTTATAACTAGATGTAGTGTTATAAAATAATATAATATCTATAAGGAGATCTGTACCACTTACCAACAACAGTTCCTTTCCTTGCTCCTATCTCATTCACTAATGATCAGCCACAATCCAGCATAAAAGACAGTGACCTCTGCACTGCTGCATTTTCTGTCCTCACAACCTAATACACCTGTGTTAAAGCAAACTGAGTCGGAACATGGAGAGACTGCAGCAGTACATTGGTTGCTGTCTTTTTATGCTGGATATTATGACTTACACTATGAGTTACAATAGGAGATAGGATATTATACTTTAATTTTAGTTTCAGTTTAGCAGCTGTTTAACAGACTTAAAATAATATGGGGCTATATAGTAAGAATTGCAAATGTGCCCGTGCCACAATATTTTGCAACAACCAATCTGATCTAAGCTTTTTACTGTGTACTGCAGTATATGATATGTCTGGTTGCTGCAGAATAATAGCTCAGGCTTGGATCGTTTATTGCATGTGCCCCTATGTATAATATTTACACCAAATTAGAACACTCCTCTTCTAAGCTGTCCCACAATCAGTGAAACAAACTGAAACAAGACATCCGTCTAAAATACAACTCACTTAGTCGTAGGCAACATTTTGTAGATTACTATCTTATAGATCCGCACCATTTATATATATATAACTAAGTCAGTTCAGATAACTTACCCACGATCTATCACATACATTTTGGGTAGTGCCTCAGTCCGCACCCAATAAGACCTTCAAGCACGCTGTATCATCTTGACAAATATTTAATATGCTAAACTACAGTAACCAGGTATCAATTGTGCACATATAAAATCTAGTGCCATATACAGTACATTTATTTCCTTTTAAAAACATTCCCTAAAACATGCACACTGATAGTGAATGCACAAACCCAGAGATGGATTAAGACCAAATTGGGCACAAGTCAGATTTTTGGGGGGCCCCATACATTCCATTAAATGATAAAGTATATTTTTGGTGCCACTAGCACATCCTCAGGCACCACCAGCACATCCACTCTGGCACGACCAGCACTCCCCCTGGCACCACCAGCACATCCTCTGACACCACCAGCACCACCCCCTGGCACCACCAGCACACCCCCTGGCACCACCAGCACATCCATGGCACCACCAGCACACCCCCTCTGGCACCACCAGCACACCCCCCTGGCACAACCAGCATATCCCCCTGGCACCACCCACATCCCCTCTGGCACCACCAGCACATTCCCTCTGGCACCATCAGCACATCTCCCCCTGGCACCACCAACACATCCCCTGCCCTGGCACCACCAGCACACCCCTGGCACCTCCAGCACATCCCCCTTCCCCATGACTTGATTAATTGCACTCTGAGTCTTTCTTCCCCCCCCCCCATCATCCCTGCAGGGGAAACAACTTTTATTCTTGGAAAAATTATCAGCACTGCAGCAGAGATCATCGTGGGTTGGATTTGAAAAGTTGGTTGAAGTACTTAGAACTTAGAACTTGGAATGCCGCGGCACGCCTCTTCTACTTCTCTTCTCACCCAGCCCGCAGTCAGTGGCAGCAGAAAATACCCATGTGACCAATCATACGCACACAGTGATGCACTGCACGCCGGTGTTCAGGGACTGAACCACCAATGATTGATGATTACTTCTGCCAGAGTCACACGAAGTCCTGAGTGTTGATTGGAAGTAGGGCCGGACTCTTGTGGGATACTGGGGCCCCTGGACGGCTCCCAACGGCCCCCCTGGCATCCACGCCCCCAGGCACTTGCCTCGGGTGCCTTGTGGATAATCGGGCCCTGTGTGGCACATATAAATCTAGCGCCATATACATTTATGCCAGGGGGAGTGCTGGTCGGCCGAGAGGATGTGCTGGTGGTGCCTGAGGAGTGTGCTAGTGGCACTAGCAAAATCTACTTTTATCATTAATGTATGGGGGCCCCCCAAAAATCTGACTTGTGCCTTGGGCCCCATTTGGTCTTAATCCATCTCTGTGTGCACAAGTTGATACCTAGGTTACTGTAGGTGTAGCTATTTAAAATATTTGTCAAGATGATGATACGGTGCTTGAAGGTCTTATTGGGCGTGGACTGAAGACATACCCAAAAGATATGTGATATATCGGTGGGTAAGTTATCTGAACTGACTTAGTTTTATATATATATATATAGAGAGAGGATGGTGCGGATTTATAAGATATTAATGTAAACTTTGACTATAATTTTGTAGTCCACTCAAGTAGTATTTTTTAACATTTTGTAGATGCTGATTGTACCAATACAAATGTCCAAATAAGATCCCCAGGTGTTATTAGTATTTAGCTAGCCTGACAGAGGCACAGGCAGAAATGTTATGTTCAGTAGGTAGCATCTGTAGATCTTCTTTGGAATTAAAATGTTTCTATTCCTTTCAGTTAAAAAAAACCAAAACATATCATTATATACAGGGGACCAACCGATTATATTAACTTCTATTGCAAAGTACATTTTCTTTTAGGGATGTTTAAGATGTGTTTTTGTATTCAAATGAAGATCTGTTCTATATAGATATAAATACTCTATTGTGCTTGTTACAAGCTGTTATTAATATTTGAAAAACGTTTATCTAAAAAAGACATCCATACAGGATTTGAAAGAAATGTGAAGGCAGCGTCCTGTAGATGCAGGGAAAGGACATTCCTTCACTGTGCTCATATTCCTTTTTCCGATAGATCTCGCACCAGATGGAATCCACAAGCAATAAAAAAACAAATTTCCATAAAAGTAGGAAAGAGGCTTCAAGAAAGAAAAAGCAATAACACATTAGCACATTCAGAACATACTTCATTCGTCTCAATAAGAACATAGGGGTATATTTATAAAGGTTTGTTAACTTTTCGTTGTCGTTTTTGCCAAATTTGACACACACACACACACACATATTTATATATATATATATATATATATATATATATAACAATAAGGTAGGTGCACTTCAAGGACTTCATATATCATCAATTTATTATCACACAGTGCAACGTTTCCATCTTAATCTTTTAATCTTTGACCTTTCCAAACATTTAAAGCCCCTTCCCAATGGTGTCATCATCAAAAGTAGCCAACAATTCACAAGTTAGATTAGGTGTTTCATATTCATAAATATCAAAGATATGACAATTCTTAAAGGAGACTTAAACTTAAATTTTTTAAAACCTAATGTGAAAGTGTTTCTACCCAGAACACCAATACATTGTAAGATCCTTCTCTAGAAATTTGCATTTAGTACATGTGAGAACTAGATTCTGTAACTTAGAAGGTTTCCATGTTGTTGCCGGTACAACCCACAACCCATGAAGTCATCAAAGAACCACGCCCCCTGACCCCAGTATTCACTGTCTCTATGCACAGAGTATTTTCTATACAGATGTCTCCACACCAATATGGAAGTCCCTGATAAGACTTTGAAAGTTGCTTGTTACCCTGCAATTTATTTACCAGTCAGTGTGAGTTGCTGGAAAATACACTGCAGGGTAATAAGCAGCTTTCAAAGTCTTATCAGGGACTATCATATTCCATTTTTTAAAATTATTATTTTCCTAGCAAAAGATAAACCTTCCAAATTTACATGGATTCTCTGCTTATTCAGTGTTGGTACACCGGGTAAGGTACCAGGTTTAAAAAATACACAGTTCAGAAGGTCAAGAGTTCAATACCCAGACATTTGTTAGAATTTGTTTCTATTATATTCTATGCAATAGATAAAGCTT
The DNA here is from genome assembly GCA_019447015.1 of Hymenochirus boettgeri. Taxonomy (NCBI): domain Eukaryota; kingdom Metazoa; phylum Chordata; class Amphibia; order Anura; family Pipidae; genus Hymenochirus; species Hymenochirus boettgeri. Next base: position 114,350,884 of record CM033469.1, on the reverse strand, counting down.
CTAAATGTACCTCGCTTTTCAGCTTATTCCGTGGTGGCTCACCTTGAAAGACACCAGGTTTAGACACATACAGTTCAGAAGGTCATGAGTTTCTTACATCCATGCTATCTTTGAAATACACTGCAAAGATTACTTTTGTTTTTGTATGAAAAGTAAAGGATGAGCCAAAGAATGTGTTGGAAAACAAAAAAATAAATCCCTGCTCTCTGTCAGGCAGATTGAGAATCTCTGTGCTATAATGTGATTGGCTGTCAGCTTCTAGGAAGCAAGGCTGCAACTTCCTTGTTTTGATCTGTTGAGCACTACAGAGCATGTGCCTGTACGCAGACACTTAGCTGGGGGTTTACCCAGCTAAGGTGATTGTGGGAGCTGACCCCTAGTACTCGCAGGTTATTTTCATAAATCACCCAATGGCCACAGCAAAGGGAGAGGTGAGACACAGCTTGTATGTTTGTGAATGTGCTCTGTCTATTGGGACAATGTTGTTTGGAGACTTTAGTTCCCCTTTAAAGTGACCTTGCTCGTCAAAACTATATTGAACATCTTTTATCTAAAAACATCAATATTCATAACATCATTATTAGTAAAATGTGCAGGTGCCCCAGTGTTTTATAGAAAAGGGAGATTTCTATATAAATACTTAATTTAATCTAATACGACATAAGAAAAGTGCCAAAGTGCACTAAAGTGTGAAGAACTGTTAAAAGCTTCTATATCATTCTTAATAACTTAAAAAATTGCCTTAGCCGGACTATTTATATGCATACATCTATAGATCATAGTGGGACCTAACCTTAAAAGAATCTTGAAAACAGTGTATAAAAATAATTTATTGTTCCTCTAAGAAAACACTTCATAGGCAGGTACTCATTAAGTCCATGTGGATTGACTGTATTTCATTTTCTTATCCACATAGTTTCCAGCTGAAGTAGTTTTTGGGATCTATTACCTCCCTGTCTATCTAGAGGAACATGAGTGAAAGCAAGTGAAAGAGCAGCAGGGACTTTCATCTCATAAAAGGCAGGTATTGTTATAAAGATAAAGTTTGAGAATTACGTCTCCTAAGAAGGTAAAAAGTTACTTAAGTAAAAAAGGTTAAAGTTAGGACCTAGCAGAATAAAGCAAACCGTGAAGTGGCCAAGTTATTGAACTAATTGCTTTAATTTATCCAGAGAGAAGGGCAGGCTTTTTAAGTCGCAATACAATGGTAAAGTAAAATATAAGCAAATGAATTGGATGTGCACTAGGCTTCTATTTTTTGTATATGTGGGATCATAAAGGGGGACAGATTAACAGCCGCACCTGCAACCAAACCAAAGGAACCCCATGGCATGTGCCTACTGTGCCTAATTGTAATTCTGGCCCTGCTGAAAAGTAACATCATTTTTGGATTATGCTTCTCTATGACTATTAAAAATCATCTGAGATTTTGGGGCATATTAGGAAATAACAGTATCAATCCTTTTTACCTATCACTGTATCACTGCTGGTTTATTTTTGCCAAAACCAAGTTAAGTACTTTGTCTTAGATAAACATTCATTGATGCCTTAACCTGCAAAAGAGGCTTCCCACCTATTTGATTTTTGCAGATAATAGGGTTCAGGTTGGTTTTACCAAACAAAACAAAACACTTTTTTATCCTGTATATACTGTATAACACTAAATATTTTTGGAACGGCTGTAAACTTTAAGACATGAATCTGGTTGTCCTCTTCAGAACCTTGACATAACCACAAAGCCTGGGTTTAAACTATTTAATGGGAGGAAATGTAGGGTGGAGGACTCTGGCAGAGAAAAACTGCATTCAGAAAAGGTTTCTCAAGTATTAGAATTGACATTATTTAAAATAGTTTTAATAGGTGTTCTGTTACTTTGTCCACCTTCGAATGCACTAAAACTGTAAGATCACAAGACTGCAAATGAATATTTCTTTGGTGTCTTATAGTGTTAGTTTTGGCTGTCAGTAATTCACAACATGGGCCGTTCCACCACCCACTACGTACTTAGAAATATTTAATTCTTTTTTTTATAGGAATAGAAAACCTGCTTTTTCACTCATTTGAGGCTTTTACCTTCTAGAAATAAATTATATATATATATATATATATATATATATATATACATATATACAGTATACACCTGTTTCACTTATAGCTACAGTATATGTATAGTTGAGTGCTATAGTCCTTAGTGTAATTTCTATGTGTATGTGTGTTTAAAATTCTGGGTGGCTCTGCCTTGAGTTGCCTTTTCCTGGAAGAATGATTTAACAGACGTTTCATGGTATGCAGTGGTTTTCAAAAATGTGTGTGTTGGGAAGGGGACCACGATATAAAGTATTAGACATGTCAGAGGTTCAATATTTCATACATAACGATTTATTTAATATCTCTTTTGTTCATACTGTTCTAGCAGGCATACAATGTACCACACTGGCTATTTTAATTCCATGCTTGCAAAGTACTTTGAAGTGACAGAATAAAAGTTACATGAAGACTAAAGATCTAAACATAATTCAAGACTTCACAAGGGGGCTACCCATTTTTGGTGACAGACCATGGTGTTGTCAACAGCAATGATGGCAATATAAAAGGCCTAAAAACAATCCACTTTACTATAGAAATCATACAGACAGAACCAGGTTTTTCAGGATTGAGTGAATTTAGTTTTTTCCAAGAGATGACAGTGCCTAATCATTATATGGCCTGGGTAATTTTATGGAAAAAACAGTTACAGTGTTAACAGAGAATATAAATTTAGAAAAGATGTTTTAAATTAACTACTGTATACTGTGAATTACAGAAAGCTCACAGGAAGGACAATGCCTACTATTACCTGTCTCCAACAAATACTTAAAAGCAATTGGAACAGGTACTCATTATGCTTGGGAAGGTTCTCATTCATCCAGGTCAGTTAGAGCAACTGGACTTGAAGTTTAGTTCTTGAAGACCTTTTGCATGTCATCCAACTGGCTTTCTCAATTCAGAATGACTTGTACAAGAATCCGTTGGCAATAAATTCCCTGAAATATGTCCCAATCAGCATATAACAGCAAGGTATTAGAAACCTCCTAAATGCAAGGTGTTGATTCATTGTGACTAAGATGTGTTATCAAAATTGCCCAGGGTTAGGTTTCAAAACAGCATTGTACATTGCAGGCAATTAGTGTTAACCCCCCCCCACACACACACACACACCTCTAATTAGGCTTGGTTTCTTTATTCTGATATAAATGACCTCCTTGACACCTCCTTTAAACCAATCCTGTTCCTTGGCCAAGATGTTTAAGACTGGTTGATGCCAAGCCTTTATGAATTAGAGGTAAAACCTACCAATTATGCAGTAATATTTTAGAGCCATCACTCTTAGACAATATTTAATGTAAATATGAGTCTTTACTAATATAATATAAAGTAAAGATAGATATAAATACACTTAAGATCATTATTGAATTCATATTTACATTTTTACAAAGGACAGGCTTTGTTTAAAAAAAAGAAAATACAAATGTTGAATGGTACTATATAGGGACCCAAAGCCTAGTGTTGAATGGTACTATACAGGGACCCAAACCCTGGTGTTGACTGGTATTATATAGGGACCCAAAGCCTAGTGTTGAATGGTACTATATAGGGACCCAACCCCTAGGGTTGAATGGTATTACATAGGGACCCAAAGCCTAGTGTTGAATGGTATTATATAGGGACCCAAAGCCTAGTGTGGAATGGTACTATATAGGGACCCAAACCCTGGTGTTGAAATGTATTATATAGGGACCCAACCACTAGTGTTGAATGGTGTTATATTGGTAGCCAAACCGCTTATCGGTCTCCTTACAGAAAAACTCCGACACGATTTCAGCGCTGCCTTTCAGGGTGATCCCCTCGCGCGTCAACTGAGTCGCCATTTGATGCTCTAACTAGTTCCCCTCGGTTAAACGCAGTCTCGATAAAAAACAGCACCAGCGCGCCTTCCTCTTCAAACTGTTGGAATTGTCAAGTCCTGATTGGCTCGTTGTCACGTCAAGTGGATCTTGCTGCCGGAAAGACGCGTGAAAGTGACGTCACGCGTCAAACTATCACAGCGGCCATTATAGTTAGTGGCAGGTAAACCGGCTGTGAAAAACAGACCTGTTAGAAATTGTTTTAAAGTAATTTATGATTTTAAAGTTAGAGACAAGGGCCAGTGAAAATGAGATAAAGTAGACTGGGTTGTAACATCAATAAAAACCAAAGCGTGCATATGAAAGACATATAACTGTAAACTGTAGGAGAGAATGACAATCTTGGAATAAATCATGATTTTTCCCTCCATTGGCTCAGAGCCCAACCAATCACATTGTAAAGCTGGGTACACGCCCTGCGTTATTCCCAATTAACCGGTAGTTCGGTGTATTGGACGAAATAATAGCATAGTTATCCAGGCGCAACCGACCAAGCCCACGATCGGACACGTCCGAAAAATCCACCGCCAATGGTGTGGTCCATAGAGGCTGTTGGGTGCGACCACTATTGTCGCAACCGACAGTCTTTCCTCCTGGCCAACCGGTTGGAAGTGCCAAACGTTCAGTCTGGAGTAAGGATCTTACAGTTTGTACCGAGCTTTGGTCTGTGCTCTTTAGCTGGTTACAGTACAGCTTTCAATCTTTCCTCCTGACCAACCATTCAGCACTTAAGAGCGGTCAGCCAGGAGGAAGGAGGAGCACATGGTCCATCGCCCAAGGTTTTCAGATGATACACTGAGCATGTGCAATTGCAGGCAAGACCATCGGGCGCTCAACTGCCAATGAACATCCAACACAGCCAGTGGATTATCAACGAGCTGATGAAGCGCCCATACACGTCCCGAAACGGATGTCCATACACAGTGTGCATTATCGGTCGACCTCCGCAATCGCACATGAGGCTTTAGGGTCTGATGCAATAATAACAGGTGCACACATTTGCCTTTGCTATTAATCTGCAACAACCAATCAGATGTTATCTAACTGAATAAACAGTTGCTAATTAATAGCATAGGCACACATTTGCCCCTCTTATTACATCAGCCCCTTAGTAATTAAGACTGCAAATTAAAGGGCATGTCCACCCCCAAAACTATAATCCCCCCAACTACTGGCCCCATCATGTAGTGTAGTTTAATCCTTACCTCACATCCCAGCTCCATAGGGTTCTCCTGTAGTCCCCCCCCAAAGTCCCAAAAACTGCCCACCAGGAGGCTAGCAGGTCCATATAGGACACTGCCTGCTACCTGGCCCCCCGGAGATCACTGCCATGCGTACTGCAGCCCTTCTCCCCCCTCCCTCTCCCTCCCTCTCCCTCCCGTTCTGCTATCCCTCCCCCTAACATAAAACCCCTTCATGGCAGCCTTCCCCCATGTCCCCCAGCCCCAACCGCATAAATTTTATTTTTAGAAAGCTCCCCAATCTTTTACTTACCTCTCCGCTTTCCTACGCGGAAGTGAGCTGCCGGCAGCCGTGTCCGTGATTGGCTGCCACTCAGCCAATCACAGACGCGGCTGCCGGTCCCGCCCCTCTGCTTGCATTTCCTCGCAAGCAGAGGGCCGGGAGCGCGGCGCAGGAAAGAGGGGAGGTAAGTAGAGTTTGGGGGGCTTTCTAAAAAAATAAATAATGCGGTTGGGGCTGGGAGCCCAGGAAGAAGAACATATTAAAAATTTTATTTCAGGGTGGACATACTCTTTAAAGGATAAGTGCACTGTAAAATCATGTTATTTTGATTTGGAAGCTGCAGCTTTAAAAATACTGTTGCCATATTTTTTTTTACCTATGCCCCTCCAGTGCACTTGATTTTTCAGTGCATTTATCCTTTAACAGCCACATCCCTTTGTCCTCATTTTAGCCATGATACAAATCAACAATCTTGTCTCTTTTCTTTTACCTTTTTCCCCGATGGATATCTATCTCTATTATAGACATGTAAGCATGTATTTTATTTCAGACAAATTTCGGATACAGTTCTCATTTTTATCAGCAATGATTTGTGAGGAATGACAGGAAACCGAGACAGTAGAGAGGATGGATATATAACTAAACCCACTGAGTAAAGGGTCTGAGAAGGAGCTGGAGTGATCTCAGCTTCTCCATCTTTTATAATATATAATATGTCAGTATGACAGGCTTATCTCAAGAACCGTAAGAAATATAAAAACAAGGAACAAGTTTTCTTTTTAAATTTACCATGACTTGGTCAATCCCCCCCAACATTTCAATCTTTGTATCTCCTAAAATATCATGTAGCAGATATCGAAGATACTAAATGCTAGGACTATTTTGTAAATAGCACAAAATATCATTGCGCCAAAAACAACAAAGCTGAAATAGTTTAATTGTAATACTGAGTTTCCTGGCCATGCGCCTTGGGCACTGTTCAGTAAGTTAGTTCAAATAAAGAAATAAGTCTGTGCTAATTCCTTCCATTCTTTGAGTTTCCTGTTTTAGAAGTTCTCTATGCCGCACTAATGTTGTAATACTGTTGTTTGATTTTTCCACTTGATATCTTTGTTGTGTTTCATATACTGTGCATATGCTGGTTAATCTGATTGGCTGCTTGTACTTGTGGCATTGCATAATGTTGGACGATGTTGCACAATCCCAGACTGCTTTCCAAAGGCATGTCTCAATGACTGCTTGCGTGGAGAACGTCGCAGAGGACTAAATTAAATGATAATGTAAATCCAGCCATTCCTACTTTTAAATGATCAAGATAAAATTGCTCAAAATGCTATGGGCTACCTTTTATCATCACACCTGCTATGTAATAATGTAAGATAGACATTGTTTCTGGATATAAGAAGATTATTTGTTGGTAAAATAGGTTTTATCTGTGTGTTTAGGAGTAAAATCCAATTTCAAATAATTCATCTGGAGCATAGTGTTGCAAATTGATTGCATACAATACAAGAATTGTGGAAGCACTCCAATTAGGCAAATTTACAACTACATTTAGTGGAAGTGCTACTGATCTGGTCAAACATTTATACAATCATAGAAAAGATAATCAATGCACATTCCTAGGCCCCATACAATATCATATTATCTGCATACTGGCATACTTTATAAACAAAGGGATTTTACTATACATTACTGTGATCACATGAATGAAAAGCCTTCCAACCACGTCAAGGTAACCCCAGTCTGGAAGGTCCTAACGTCTATCCTTATGCTAAATTACGATTAGCAAACTTTTGCATTTCTCATTCTTACACACTGGATCCATATAACAGGCTCTCTCCCTTCCCCCTCAGCACTTTGGCTTTTTAAAATGAGGGAAGAGGCCATCCAGTGCTTCATATTAAAGGCAAAGGACCTCCCATAAAAGGGGAGTGTTGGGGGTGCTATTACCACATGGAGGCTTGACCAAGCCTCCAATAAATACATACAATACAAGAATTGTGGAAGCACTCCAATTAGGCTAATTTACAACTACATTTAGTGGAAGTGCTACTGATCTGGTCAAATATTTATACAAACATAGAAAAGATAATCAATGCACATTCCTAGGCCCCCATACAATATCATATTATCTGCACACTGGCATACTTTATAAACAAAGGGGCTTTAGTATACATTACTGTGATCACATGAATGAAAAGCCTTCCAACCACATCACGGTAACCCCAGTCTGGAAGGTCCTAACGTCTATCCTTATGCTAAATTACGATTAGCAAACTTTTGCATTTCTCATTCTTACACACTGGATCCATATAACAGGCTCTCTCCCTTCCAAAATGTCTGCCATGTACAATGCTGTCAAAACAGCATTGTACATGGCAGACATTTGACGTCATCCCCCCCACCTCTATTCAGGCATGGTATCTTTATTTTCACATAAATGGCCTCCTTGACACCTCTCTTGAACCAGTCATGTTCCTTTGCCAGTATGTCCTTTAAGATGCAGGTATAAAGGTGTTCCTATAACACCTCTTAGCCACAATACAATCACGCCTTGCATTCAGAAGGCCCTTACCACCTGGCTGTGATATGCTAATTGGGACTTTCCGGGGTACATAATTACCAAGAAATTCTTGTACAAGTCATTCTGAATTGAGAAAACTAGTTGGATGGCTAGCGAAACGTCTTCAATAACTAAACTTTAAGTCTAGTTGATCTAACTGAATACAACAGATATACCATGACCTAGATGAATGAGAACCTTAACAAGAATAATTTGGGATGCTTTTAAAACCCTTATTGTTCATTATGCCCATCCATAGTCCGATGTTGCGATGATCCCAAGCTAATTCCTGCCTCACCGCCATTTTTGTCTGAAAGCTTCATCATATCTTAGCCAGACTTGGCCACCATAGACCCTATGGGCTTCCCGTATTGCACCTAGATATTAAAACACTGATGAACTAAATTCAGGATTCCTTTCACCTATAATGCTACCCAGATTGACAAAGGCTTGCAACCAGGTCCCGAAGGTTCTAGGTATTAAGCTAATCCTTCGCTTCTCTTCTCTTCTTCTTTCCTAACCTCTTTGAATCTGTCCCATTTATCCATTGAGAACCTTTCTGATGGCAGTAATGAAAACTGCTCATCGACCACATTTTCACCAACAGAGGGTGCCCTAACTGGCATTTCTCTCCCAATGCCCACTGAAGTACTTTCCCTTACATTATGCCATTCTCCCCTAACTTATACCTCTATATATAACCTCTATAGAGCTAACACAACTAATTGAGTCCTTTGCTGTACTGACCCCTGAGGTCGCTGCCTGTGACGCTTCCATTTTAACCCCTTGATCATGTCTCTCACCATACCGGAACCTTCCTGCACTACACTAACTTTGGAATTCAGAGACATTAAATGTAATGAATCAGGCTTTGAAGTGTGTGTATGTAAAGTACCTGTACAAACAAGTTCTGGATTCCTTGTCGCATCACCGCCCGATCCTTTGTGTAGATCGCTCTCAAAAAATCACTGTCATGTTTCTGTTTCCGCTGAAACCAATATCTGTACCTAAGACATTCGCTCCTGTGTTAATGGGTAACCTGTCCCTATCCCTGCCATCTGCATAGTGCTGAGATGAAATTGGTGCCAAAACCATCCCTATTTCCCTATGCTCTAACACTGTAGGTTCCCACCCTGAAAAAACAGCTGTATTTTTCCCAGGATCCACTGACTGATAATGTCCACGTTTATTTGATCCTCACCCACTTCCACTGCTCTGTCCCTTGTGACTGTAACCTGTCCAGATCCCTCCAGAGTGCATATAGAAAATGGCACTGGCAACAAAGGCTCTTCCCCCCTTCTATCCAATGTTCCTGCTACAGCCACCCTTGCAGCTTCATCTCTGATGTGGCTGCTTATTCCCCCTTGACCTGGGTTGTAAGTAGCTATCTGCATCCCCCCCAGCTGTGCTTTCCCTCATCCCTGCAGCCGCACTTGATATCCGTCTAGCTTAGCCATTACCCTAATGCCTGCACCTCCAATTCCTTTCAGTTGCGACTCTCCTACCCACCAGCTACAAGCACGGAAAACCCGTTTGTTGGACTCACAATGTGTCTCCGGTGCCATGTAGCCTGTAGAGATGGGCTCAGCCTGGAAGATGGTCTAGTCCATCTCCGCCCCACTCTTCTCTCTGCACTGCCACCCATCTTTTCTTTCAACTGTAAGAGTTTAATGAGGGGGTTTGGAATTGATTTCTTTAGATGCAGTGGTAGATTAGGAGTGAACTGCAAAAACACAGGCAAAGCACAGAGGGCAGCTAACAGGTGTTTGGGAGAGCAAAGCTTATTCTTCTGCAGAATCAAAATTTAAAAAATCAATTAGGCGTGCAGTGACAAAAGAATAAGTTTTTCTTTTCACAGAAAATATAAAATTTTTACACATTTTGGGGCCAGGGAGGAGGCTGGGATTTATGCAAACGGTGTTGGTGATTGACAGACCTACAATGACTGACTGTGCCCTACCTCCCTGCACAAGTGAAACTTCAAGAGATTAAAAAAGCAGATTTAAGGTTATTGCCAATATAGTCTTATTGTGATTAGTTGGAGAATGATTTAGCACAGTTTACATGCTCTTTATCTTATTGTTTTTATTAAAGAAGAAATAGTATACTCACAGAGAAGTAGTACACTCACTGAGCAGAAGTAGTACACTCAGAGAGTAGAAGTAGTACATGCATAGAGTAGAAGTAGTACATGCATAGAGTAGAAGTAGTACACTCACTTAGTAGAAGTACTACACTCATAGAATGGGAGTAGTACACTCATAGAGTAGAAGTAGTACACTCATAGAGTAGAAGTTGTACACTCAGAGTAGAAGTAGTACACGTACTGAGTAGGAGTAGTACACTCACTTAGTAGAAGTACTACACTCATAGAATGGAAGTAGTACACTCACTGGGTAGAAGTAGAACACTCAGAGTAGAAGTAGTACACTTATAGAGTAGAAGTAATACACTCATAGAATGGAAGTAGTACACTCACTGGGTAGAAGTAAAACACTCAGAGTAGAAGTAGTACACTTATAGAGTAGAAGTACTACACTCATAGAATGGAAGTAGTACACTCACTGGGTAGAAGTAGAACACTCAGAGTAGAAGTAGTACACTTATAGAGTAGAAGTACTACACTCATAGAATGGAAGTAGTACACTCACTGGGTAGAAGTAAAATCACTCAGAGTAGAAGTAGTACACTTATAGAGTAGAAGTACTACACTCATAGAATGGAAGTAGTACACTCACTGGGTAGAAGTAGAACACTCAGAGTAGAAGTAGTACACTTATAGAGTAGAAGTAGTACACTCATAGAGTAGTTGCAGTACACTCATAAAATAGACGTAATACACTCACTGTGTAGAAGTAGTACACTAATAGAGTAGAAGTAGTGCACTCATAGAGTAGAAGTAGTACACTCATAAAGTAGACATAGTACACTCACTGAGTAGAAGTAGTACACCCACTGAGTAGAAGTAGTACACTCATTGAGTGTTGAATAAGAACTTACAGGGACAGTTTTTTAAAACTAAAAAAACAACTTTTTAAAAAAAAATTGTTCTTGTTATTCTATTATTTTTAACAATTATTTTTTTATAACAAAACATTTCCAGTATTGGATCCTACTAAAATTCTTATATCATAAAAATGCCTGTGGGGTTTGCAGGCAGAGAACCAACAGCAATAGTATAGCAGTATTGCCAAATTTCATGCTTTTAAAATAACATCTTAAAATATTTAACTACATTGAACAAGTTTTGAACATATTGGCTATTGCCAGTTGCAGGATACAGTATTTGTTTTGCTGTTATACAAATTGTGATAATTATGTGTGACAAACACTGTATATTCACATCGATTAAAATAATGGAAAGTAAATTCTCTTATGTGTTGTTTGGGTTTTTTTTATTTAGCTTTTTTTTTCTTGCCAAAAAGTTGACAGGTTAAGGAACTGTAAGGTACAATTTAAGCTTAATAAGGTTTTATTTTGGAAGTCCATGTTGAAGTTTGATTTTGCTACCTTAACTATGAGCTGCAGACACTCATGGTGAACATACTGATATACACAGCTTGTGAAGGTTCTCATTCATCCAGGTCATGGTATATCTGTTGTATTCAATTAGATCAACTGGACTTGAAATGTAGTTCTTGAAGACGTTTCGCTAGTCATCCGACTGGCTTTCTCAATTCAGAATGACTTGTACAAGAATCTGTGGCAATTATGTACCCTGGAAAATCCCAATTAGCATATCACAGCCAGGTGTTAAGGGTGTGATTTTTACAGTCGATGCTTTAATGCACAACATTAGTCAACTAGAACAGAACCTGGCCTCACAGCTACCTGTGTCCATCTGGGAAAGAGTGATGGAGTTCACCAAACAAGCACAGCTTTCTCAGCACTGTAAGGGCAAACAAAGGCAACAGAACAAGTTCTCTATTTTGTCATCCCAGAACAGCCCCAAAGGAGAACAACTACCTTGGATACAAAAGGAGGGAAGTGTCACTTCATCAAACAAGGAGGAATGGGTGAGAAACTTGTCTAACAGGACCCTGACCCAGCCAGAAATGGAAGTCCTTGGTAAGGGCTTGAATTTTGCCATCACCCCTAAAGCCATCCCTGTGGTGGATATTATAGCAGCCACAGAAGCCTCTATCCACAGTAATAAGGTATCACAGAGTGAGGCAGAACAACTTCGCCTTAAGGTATCTGCAGCCTTAGCCAGTGCTAAAACTCCTTCATCTAACCTGACTACACAGGAAAGAAGAGCCTTAACATCCCTCAAGAAAGATTCCAGTATCACCATTCTACCGGCAGATAAAGGAAGATGCACAGTGGTACTCAACACCTCAGACTACCATGATAAGGTGACCATGCTCCTGGCCGATAACAACACATATGAGGCTTTAACAAGGGATCCCACCAGCCGTTACAAGAAAAGAGTCATAGACTTACTACAACAGCTTCAAAAGGATAAAGCCATTGACCGAGCAATGTATCATCGCCTCTACCCTGGTGAGGCACATCCATGCATATATGGACTCCCAAAGATACACAAGGAAGGGGCCCCACTAAAACCTATAGTCAGCAGCATCAACTCGGTAACATACAAGGTGGCAAAATATCTAGCTAACATCTTAGGACCTTTGGTGGGAAGTTCTAAGCATCACATCCAGAACTCTCAGGATTTCACCAACAAGATTGAAGATATAGTACTCGATGTAGAAGAAACTATGGTGTCCTATGATGTGACATCTCTCTTCACTTGTATACCCACCAAGGAGGCTGTTGACATGGTGAGAAAACGGCTGGGCCAAGACAGCACTCTTACCAGTAGAACTGATCTCAACCCAGAACAGGTGTGTTCCTTGTTGGACTTGTGCCTGAATACCACCTATTTCAAATACAGGGATAAGTTCTATAAGCAAAAACATGGATGTGCTATGGGATCTCCAGTTTCACCTATTGTGGCCAACCTTTACATGGAGGAGGTAGAAACACAGGCGCTTAATACCTTTAAGGGCATAGCACCCAGCCACTGGTTCAGATATGTTGATGACACCTGGGTTAAAATCCACCAGAAGGAAGTACAAGCTTTCACAGAACACATTAATGCGGTGGACCAAAACATTAAATTCACAAGGGAAGAGGTACAAAACAACAAACTGGCTTTCTTGGACTGCTTGGTAGAAGTTAAGGAAAATGGTAAACTGGAAGTAGAGGTTTACAGAAAACCAACACACACAGATCAGTATTTGATGTTTGACTCCCACCACCCTTTAGATCACAAGCTGGGTGTCATCAGAACCCTGCAACACAGAGCCGAGAACATCCCCACTAGCACAGAGGCGAAGGCTAAAGAAATGAAACATCTCAGAGGAGCCCTTAAAACTTGTGGATATCCAGACTGGGCCTTTGTCAAAAGAAGTAGAAGGAAAGAAAAGAACACAAATACCAACAGTGAAGGGGAAAAGCAAGACAGGAGGAAGAACATGGTCATCCCATATGTAGCAGGGGTCTCTGAGAAATTAAGAAGAATTTTCAAAAAACATCGTATCCCTGTCTGCTTTAAACCGAACAACACACTGAGGCAGCAATTGGTACATCCGAAAGACCCAATACCAAAACACAAGAAAAGCGACATCATATATGCAGTGCAGTGAAGAATGCTCTGATTTGTATGTGGGGGAGACCAAATTTCGGTTTTTGTATGAAATCTTTTGAATTTTCTTATTTTTGATTTTAAGTTTTCGATGAAAAGTTCCACGTTTGATATTTTTTAAAAATGACATTGCCTACATTTGCGAAAATGACATCTCCCAGAAGAATCCAGGTTTCTAGCTGTATGATATTAACAGAGATATACCTTACTAGATATGTTCTTGTTACAATATTCATAAAATTGCCCATTTCGAGCTAGTGAACAGCATATTTCATGCTAAAGGTTACGCTACATCTATTGTCCTAATGAAAGTACCGGTATACTAGAGGCACCAATATGCAAAGCATTGTTTTCATGAGACTTAGATGCATTGTGAAATTTGTTGGACTGCAAAAGCTTTTTTCTCCAAATGAGTTTAACATGAGGTACAAATAAGAACTATGAATGCTTTTAGTTTCTATTGTTTCATTATTTTACTTTTACTTAAGAGTAAGCATTGTTTTATTCCTGACATGAAATTTCAAAGAAAAGCCTAAAGAAAATGCTTTTAAAAAAATCTATATACAAGTATATAATTATTACTTGAAGAAAATGGAATATTATTTAATTTATATTGATATTATCCATTATATTATACTGGTATTTTCCTTCCATAACTAAGATTGTGTCACAGGTGAGTATTGTTGGATGATATTCTTAGTAACCTATTGCATATTACCTTTAACATAACAACACTTCTTACAGAGGGGGCCACGGAGCCAGATCAGCACTACTTTGACAGATTTTTTTGGGGAAACTATAGGAAACCCAGAGATAAGGACTAACAGGGCGATGCACCAACGGGCGCATCGCTCCTGATTTGGAGTTTAAGTCACGCTAACCGATGTTATATCGGTTAGCGTGACTTTAACTCCTTCCTTGCTGCGGCTGCGTGGCTAACGCGAAAGTTAACAGCGCAGCTGTCGCAAGCGATGTTATATGCCGAAATCGGCATTTTATTGCGGCACTTTCAACGCCAGCTAATAGCTGGCGTTAAAAATGCCGGAATAGAAAATCGCCAGGTAGAGATGTTCCGAGCGCCGCTATCAGCATATAACATTGCCGGGCTGTTTGCACCGGGTTGCCGATAGCGGCGCTCGGTGCATCCCCCTGTAAGTGGTTTACACTCTACTATTAGGGGAGGGTGTTGGTGTCACTATAGTTCTCCTTTAAAAATTCTTCTGGGCATTCTTCCAACTCTTGTGGGCTACTTAAGGCCCTTTACATTTATCTCAGTAAGAAATAGTATGATATTTTGCATTTTTAAATATCTATTTTTTCAGCTGAAAATGTGATAAGATTTGTCAAAATGTATTTTCTAGTGATTATTCTTGATTGCTATATTTTTTTTTATCCTTCAACAGTCAATAATATATATCTCTAACAGTATAGCACATTTACATAGCAATGGAAATCAATGTTGATAAACATAAATAGCATTCCAATATCTTTACTAAAGATCGAGGTAATCATCAGAATTATGTAGTATCAGGTAAAATGCTCAGCCCCACCATTTTGCTTCCTCCTTTCTCTGCTCATGTGAAGGGCACAAAAGATTAGGCTGTTTTTATTTTTAGGTTTCTATCTTTAATGCTATTTAATAGCTATTTCATTCCAAAAAAAGTTAATGGGTATCTGTTGAGCCTATGTGGCATTGCACTTAAAATGATAACTTAAATGTAATTGACTATGGTCATTAGATTTTATATGCATTAAAATAGGAAGATAATACTGATCATTTCTGATCTCTCAAATACAGATATCACAGATATACTGCATGTACATGTGGGGCTACAACAACCCTTTTAAGGAATTACAATTTCTTTTGAACTGATGAGTAAAAATAAGTAAACACATTAAAATTTCTGATGACTATATAACGTATTTGGTCCATGTAAATGTTTCAGTAATTTTCAGTACAGTTGAAATAGTAATTTAAACGTTTAAACACTGTGCACACTTAGAGGAGTCCAGGGCTCCTCTTTGACTTTCCATTTTCAGTATCAATGGAATTGTATTTCAAAAGTTTATACTTGGAACTCTTGTTGCATTAATAGTTCTTCTGAAAGACTAGGCAGAGATGATGCAGAAATACCTGCACCCGATCTCACAGGAGATGTTGAAGGGGTGTGCACAGTGAGCATAGAAAGTGAAGGAGAAAATGATGGTGCCATAGCTGAAGGTTGACATGCAAGTCTGGTGAAAAAAGGTGACCGTGGGCATTTCAAAATTGTTTGTCCAGACAATATAGTTGGCATTCGGGGAGGCACAGCCCTTATGCCTGGCTGTGCTATGGATGTAATTAGTGGAGGTGGAAAAATAAAAGATTTTTTGGGTTTTGGTAAACCATACCTATGTATCTTCTCATCTTTCAACTTTCCAATATCACAGAAAACAGATGAAAGAGTTTGGAATCTTGGCTCCCAGCTAAGCAAATAGTCCCAGTTATAACTTCCTCTTAGGTCTTCATCAGATGCTACTAATGACGCAAGAGAGCCATATCGTGACTGATATGATGTTGGGAAAAATATGTAGTCCATTTTGTTATCCAATTTTGCGTCTTTATCTACATTCTTTTTTGGAGGACTGTGAATGGGTTGTGGTAATATGCCATGAATATGATTTGCATTATGCTCAACTTTTACATTTCTGATGATGTCTAAGCTTTCTTCATCAGTCCTAAGAACTAGGTCAGTCTCATCTGACTCACAAGAACGCAAATCAGAGTCCCTTGGAATCCCAGAATCTGGCACCCTTGAGGCACTTTCACTTAGAACAGATCCAGATTCTTTTCTAATAAGATACTCATTGATCATCTTAATTTCCTCATCTTCAGCTGTTTCTCCTTCTGTTGATCCATGACCACTTGAATCTGAATTCCTACATTTCTGCCCTGTGTCTTTCTTTTCCCTGATATCAACTAATCCTAGCCATTCAGAGGTATCTGGAGTTAAGTTTGCTTTCACACTTTCATATTTTGTGTATTGTTCACTTTTACAGTCTTTCCCATTTAAATTAGGAAGTGATGGAATGGCAACCTCTTTTATCCCACAAGCATTTACAACATCTTTTCTTTTATGCCTAAGAATGATTCCAATAAGGCTTATAGCCAAAAGCAAGAAAACCACAAAAGCAATGCTGAAACTGATGGAAAGAATGTTTGCTGACATAACATGGCGATCTTCAAGTGCTGTGGAAATATTAACTCGTACAGTACAGGTTGCTGACTTAGAGTCAAGTTTTGGACTCTGTGCTATTACATTCAACTCAATAAATTTGTTTGCTTCACTTTTCTTTTGTACAGTTCTTTTTAAAACTATTACCCCACTTGACATATTAATAGAAAAATACTGAGAGGGGTTTTCTAGAAAAAATTGGACTATTCCATCAGGTCCCCCGTCGTTGTCTAAAGCAAATACTTGGCCTACTTCTTCTCCTTCATTATTGTCTTTTGGTAAGTCAAACAAATATTGGTTTTGTTGAAAAACTGGATAAAACTCATCTTCTCCATCAATGTCTATATAGACTAGTGTACAGGCGGTTGTTTCACTTCTGTCTTTCACCTGAACCAGAAAACAGTATCTGTTCTGCATTTCATAGTCAATTTTGTGTTTTGTATAAATATCACCAGTTAGTGAGTCAATCAAAAATTCCGATGGACTTGAATCACTGAGGCAAGATGACTGAATGGTGTAGCTCAGGACTGCATATTGTCCAAAGTCCAAATCAATAGCAGTAACTGTACACACAGGTGAAAAAACAGGAACGTTTTCAGAAACACTGCAGCTTAGACTCTTAAAAAGAAACTTTGGTGAAAAGTCATTTTCATCCATCACACTGATGACAAGTGTAGCAAATGCCACATTTCTTTTCCTCTCATGCCCATCAGTAGCCTGTAAAACAAGTGTATGTTCTATAGACTCTTCATAATCCAGTGGTTGCACAAGAGCAATTGTGCCATTTTGTTCATCAATTGTGAAAATTTGAAAGTCATTTCCAGCTACTATACTGTACGTAATATTTGCATAATCTCCTGTATCACGGTCAGTGGATGAAATAGTAATTATCTCACTGGATAATGGATAATGCTCTCTAACATTAACATGATATTTGCTTTTACTAAACACTGGAGGGTTATCATTTGAATCAATTACACTTACAAAAACATATACAGTAGAATTTAGTGGAGGAAACCCTTGATCGGAGACAAAAATGGTTAGTCTATATTCAGAGGCTTCTTCATAATCCAAATTCTCTTTAATCATTAGTTTTCCAGTTACGGTGAATGGGGCGTGGGAGAGCACTCCACTGCTTTCTACATAAAAAAGGTTGTGTGCATTGCCAGTGATAATTGAAAAGTCAACATGGGCGTTTTGATATGACCAGTCCAGATCAGTTGCTGTTAACGTTAGAATCGCATGTCCAACCAATGAGTCTTCACTGACACTTACATTGTAACTCTCTTGAGAAAATGTTGGTGCATAGTTGTTGACATCTGATATCGCTATCTGAAGAACTGTGGTGGATGTTAATGGTGGGTTACCGTTATCTCTTGCTTCTACAATAATCTGAGTTTCAGTATATTTCTCTTGTATTTCTATAGGCAAGTCAGTGTATACTGCACCTGAAACATACAGATGAAAAATTCTTACACCATATTACTGTAAACAATAGGTTTGAAAAAGAAGAAACAGAAGCAGTCAATGTTTTCTAAAATATAACAATTCAAAAAACTAAAAAAAGTTCTGCCCTGTATATAATTATATAAATATAGTTTATTGTGGTTTATTTGAATGAAATACACTGTTGGTTATGGGTGAACCTCACTTTAGGCAAGGTTAAAAAGGCTAGATTCACTACAAGATAGATTAAGGAAAAACCCTTTGAGACGGATAAATGCTTTTAGCTTAGTTTATAGAAAATATCATAGACATTTATTTGGCCAGAAGAAATATACAAGTTGGCTACAGTGCTGTCAAGCCTTCATATACTAGATTGAGTAAAAGATTAACCGGGTAAAGTTATATGGAAGGGCGCATGTAACTTCCAAGGTCCCGCAATGCGGTAATACCCTTTGCTAGATTGGCTGCATCGCCGGATCGCGGTCAGGTAAGAAGCAGTGTCTGCACTTCCATTCAAAAAGTGTTAAGTTTTACGCTACGCTGGTAGTGCAAAACTTACCTTAATCTTTTTAACATCGGCTATACAAATATGTTTGGAAATGGTGCAGCCACCTCAAAATGAGTGTAAAACCCACACTAGTACATTTGATAGTGTGGGTTTTGCCAGACTGTGGCCAATATAGCATTACCCACTTAACGGGCGATGTTATAAGAAAAGGGAACTTCTTACCTTCATGAGATCCTGCAATGCAGTAAATACCTTTGCGAGATTTACTCTATTGTGGGATTGTGGTCATTCAAAAGGGTGCACTACTTTTCTTACCCTTTTTAGTATCAGCTATGCAGCTTTAATTCCCAAAAAATGGCTCAGCCACCACAAAGTTAGTCTAAAACCCATGCTAATTCAATATTACATTGGGATATAAAATTATTGGCTAATTTAAATGATTGAAAATGCAAACTTAGGTTTCTTCATTAGGCATAATACAATACTGAATCTTGAAAAGCACACTCTTTAATGCAAACAAGAATACCAGGCAGCTATATAGCTTAAGGCGAGGTGGACCAAAAGGAGAAAAAAGTCCTCCACAGAACATAAAAATGGAACAAAGCCTTATTATAACAGAAGGTATTTTGCAGTCTCAGACTTTCTAATATAGTATTTGAGGTTGAATAAAGACATACGACCATCCAGTCCAACCCATCTAGCAATATCCTCATTTAATGCCTAACTGTTGATCCAGAGGAAGGCAAAAAAAACCCACCAGATTTATGAAAAAAATCCTTCCTGACTCCAAGTGGCAATCAGAAATTTCCCTGGACCAACTCTGTGTATCAATACAGTAACTTGCAACATTCTTGTTTGCAGAAACTCA
Source organism: Hymenochirus boettgeri (assembly GCA_019447015.1). Taxonomy (NCBI): domain Eukaryota; kingdom Metazoa; phylum Chordata; class Amphibia; order Anura; family Pipidae; genus Hymenochirus; species Hymenochirus boettgeri. The sequence goes on along the minus strand of CM033469.1, from coordinate 114,331,223 downwards.
TCCAGCTTTTTTTTTAAACTGACCAATGAACCTGCCATAACAACGTCCACTGGAAGACAGTTCCATAGCTTTACCGTTCTCACAGTGAAACAATGCCACACATAGTTTATTGTATGGCACGTTAATGTATTTATACACAGTAATCATATCCCCACGCAAGTGCCTTTTCTCCAGCGTGCATAATTTTAACTTTTCTAGTCTCTCTTCATATTCAAGCTCCCCCAACCCCCTTATTATTTTAGTTGCCCTTCTCTGAACCCTTTCCAATTTAAAGATGTCTTTTTTGTACACAGGATTCCAAATTTAACTGCATATTCCAAATGAGGCCTTACCAATGCTTTGTAAAGAGGGAGAATAACATTTTCCTCCCTTGAATCTATACTTTTCTTTATACAAGACAATACCATGCTGGCTCTAGCTGTTTCTGCCTGGCACTGCTTGCTACCTTTAAGTTTGTTATCCACCAAAACTCCAAGATCTCTTTCCAACAGGGATTCACTTAACACAGAGCCATTTATAGTAAAGGCAGCACAAGGATTTTTAAGTCCAAAATGCATCACCTTAGATTTATCAACATTGAATCTCATCTGCCACTTAGCAGCCCAATGTGACAATCTATCTAGATCCCCTGCAATGATTGCACATCCTCTGAAATTTTTAATGGTAGACAAAGTTTTGTCTAAGTTTTGTCAAATTATTAATAGATTAAATAGAAGTGGCCCCAACACAGAACCCTGTGGCATCCCACTTAGCACTTTAGTCCATAAGGATGAAGCCCCATTAACAACTACTCTCTGCATCCTATTCATTAACCAATTTTCTATCCATGTACAAATGAGCCTCCCCAGACCAACAGACCTTAGCTTATAAATTAGTCGCCTATGGGGGACTGTATCAAAAGCCTTTGCAAAAATCCAGGTATACTACATCTACTGCTATGCCAGAGTCTAAATTTCTACTTACTTTCTCATAAAAGCCAAGAAAGTTAGTTTAACAAGATCTATTCCTCCTAAATCCATGCTGGTTACTACTTATAATGTCAGTCCTTGAAACATACTCTAGAATATGTTCCCTTATTAAACTTTCCAGTATCTTCCCCACCACTGAAGTTAAACAAACATGCCTGTAATTACCCGGCTGTGAACAACTACCTTATTTGAATATTGGAATAACATCAGCCTTTTTCCAATCCAGAGGCACACATCCGGACATGAGGGAATCCGCAAAAATAAGAAACAATGGCCTAGATAAAACTGAACTTAGCTCCCTAAGGTCCTGAGGATGTATTTTATCTGGTCCAGGAGATTTATTAATATTAAAGGGCATGTCCACCCCATGTACAATTTTTTGGCACATAGTATCTCTCCTTCCCCCAGCCCCAACCGCTATAATACATTTTTCAGAAACTCCCCAGATCTTTACTTACCTTCCCTCTTTCCTCCGCCGTACTGCCCGGCCCTCTGCTTGCATGAAACTGATTGGCAGCCAATCTGAGTTAGTCAATCACGGACACGGCTGCCGGCTGTACAGAACGCCAGGGGGCCTCAGAGGCGGAAACAATTTCCCTCCCTGCCAGGCTCCTGGTGGCCAGTTTTGGGACTTTGGAGGGACATTACAGGAGAACCATTTGGAGCTGGGATGTAAGGTAAAGATTTTTATGCACTACAGAGTGGGGCCAGTAGTGGGTTAAATTATAGTTTTGGGGGTGGACATGCCCTTTAACCTTATTTAGTTGTTTCTGTACCATATTCTCGGTTAACCTCAGTTCTGCACTTGCATCTTTTATACCATTATTGCTACTATAATCTATGATAGCTGTAATTGATCTTCTATAGTGTATACAGAGGAAAAAATATATTTAAGACATTTGCTTTATCGCCATCCTCCATAACTAACTTATCCCCATTAATTAATGGTGCTACAATTTTAGTCCTCGTCTTCTTACTATAAATATACTTAAAACATTTTTTAGACTTAGTGATGCTTTGTTCAGCTATCCTAACTTCAGTATTAATTTAAGCTAGTGTGATTGCTTTCTTACACACCTTGTTACAGTTTTTATGATCTTTTTCTCATTCCCAGGTTTCCCAAAATAAGGGGCGGAGATATGCAAAATTTCCCCTTTATGTCCTAGCCATAGGACATAAAGTAGACATTTTGCATATCTCTGCCCCTTACTCTGGGATACCTGCTATTCATATAGCATGAGACTACAAGATATCTTCTGCTATAAGAAGGCTTTGTTCCATACATGCAAAAACAAAGACTTACTGACATTATACAGATGTTATCCTTTGCACGCCATGCCTGGCAATGGTTCTCGTAAATAAAACAGTAAATATAAATTCAATGATCACACCCAGCAATAAAAGAATTAGCAAAGGTTAAAGGAGAACTAAAGTCCCCAGACAACATTGTCCGAATAGACAAAGCACATTCACAAACACACAACAAGCTGTGTTCCATCTCTCCCTTTGCTGTGGATGCTGGGAGATTTATGAAAATAACCTGTGGGTACTAGGGGTCAGCTCCCATAATTCACCTTATCTGGGAACACCCAGCTAAGAGAACAGAGTACACTTAACAGGAAACTGCAGTCTTGCTTCCTGGAAGGTGACAGCCGATTAAGTTACAGCTCTGAGATCATCCCTCCCTCTGGCACACAACACAGATTTCAGTGCAGTTTTTTTACAAATGCTCCTATCCCTAACAATGATAAATTCCTTTGCTTTTCAGACAAAAAAGAAAAGTAATCTTTGCAGTGTATGTCTTTGCTAGCATGTATGAAAGAAACAGAACATTTAACATTTCAGCAAAGAATAAAAGTGAGTATGGGAAATCGAACCAGCAACTTTCTATACTGTGTCTTCCTCCAAGACAGGAGGAAGAACATGGTCATCCCATATGTAGCAGGGGTCTCAGAGAAATTAAGAAGAATTTTCAAAAAACATCGTATCCCTGTCTGCTTTAAACCGAACAACACACTGAGGCAGCAATTGGTACATCCGAAAGACCCAATACCAAAACACAAGAAAAGCGACATCATATATGCAGTGCAGTGCAGTGAAGAATGCTCTGATTTGTATGTGGGGGAGACCAAACAGCAACTGCATCAACGTATGGCCCAGCACAGAAGAGACAATTCCTCGGGTCAGGACTCAGCCGTGTATCTGCATCTTAAGGATAAAGGACATACCTTTGAAGATTGTAATGTTAACATACTGGCGAAGGAACGTGACTGGTTCAAGAGAGGTGTTAAGGAGGCCATTTATGTGAAAATAAAGAAACCAAGCCTAAATAGAGGTGGGGGGGTTCGACACCAACTGTCTGCCATGTACAATGCTGTTTTAACACCTTACTCTGGGCGTTCCTATAACACCTCTTAGCCCTATCTAATCACACCCTTAACACCTGGCTGTGATATGCTAATTGGGATTTTCCAGGGTACATAATTGCCACAGATTCTTGTACAAGTCATTCTGAATTGAGAAAGCCAGTCGGATGACTAGCGAAACGTCTTCAAGAACTACATTTCAAGTCCAGTTGATCTAATTGAATACAACAGATATGATATACACAGCATTTCAATATCAATAATATGCAACGTTCCACAGCTGGTAAAACAGATTATAGGCACAGTCAAAAAGTAGCACCACTTATACAGAAATTAATGTTGTAAAGGGCAGGCTATAATAAAACCATATCTGAATTAAATACAATGTTAAAATCCCCTCCAGAGTTAGGTAAGCATTGTATACACAGCGCTTATTTTTAGCAACATAGAGCCCTATTAGTAAACAAGCGATACTGCACGTTATTGAAAATGTACAGCCGTGGCAGTAAATGTCATGCATTTCATAGAATGCCATGCTGTAGTAAACTACCGCAATAGTATTTTATGGGGATCGTAAATCTAAGATCGCGTTATCGTAGATTTACGATAGTTATCGGTAATTTAAGATTGTTATTGTTAATCGACCAGAAATTAGCTTTTTAGCCATACTTTTACAAATAGAGCCCATAGTAGGAGATACAATAAAAGCTGGTATAAGCCAAATAAGGGCCATTTATGCAATAAAAGAGTTATGTTTTGCACTATGTAGCACAAACCTTACAGGCCGATGCACCAATGGGCACACCGCTCCTGTTTTGGAGTTTAAGTCACGCTTACCAATGTTATATCGTTTAGCGTGACTTAAACTCCTTCCTTGCGGCGGCTGTGTGGCTAAAGCAAAAGTTAACCTCGTAGCCGCCACAAGCGATCAAAATATTGATTTTTTTTTACCAACATGATACATTTTTTATCTGCAACTTGTATCTTGCATATTTCCTTAAGAATGATAAAAAGTTAGAAAGCTGTGGTTTTAATATAGTTATACATATGCTACATGAATGGAGTATACATTTTATTAAAGGAAAACTAAACCCAAAATACAAAGGCAGCTCCATAGACTCTATAACTGTCACTTAGTAAAACCATTTGTTTCTCACCTATGAATTCAGCCTCTTAGTGTAGAAATCATTTATAGAACATTTCTGAGTACTGGCAATCTATGATGTCATGGCTGGCTTCTAGTGTTGCCTCTTCCTGGTGGTCCAGGTACCAAAACTCCTTCTTCACATGCTAACTAGCTACCTTGTGTTTGTTTCCCACTCCCCTTATGCTAAGCTGTATGTAACAGTTGAACTCAGAGTCCCCACCTGCCAGTGTCTCCCAGCCAATCATCAGAGATAGCAGTGAATATTATTAGCAGATTTTCCTGCTCAAACAGAGTGGGGGAAGGTGTTAACCCTTTTCATATTTATTTAGGAAGCAACTTGTTAACCCTTTATATTTGGGAGCATTTCTGCAAGACTGTGTCTTTGTATGTGTTTGTTTCTGCACTCTACCATTTATATTAGTGTGTGTATTGCTGAAATGTACATTTAGGGCACGACCACATTCTAATGCACCTGAATCACACACAATTTACATGCATTTGCACTTGCGATTTGTCTATTGTCATTATGAAAACGCATGTGACTGCACAAAAAACGCATGTGTTACCAAATTGCTGACACATGCATGAATCACAACACTCTCGAAATCACAAGATTTTGGTGCGTTGCTGTGATTTCAATACAATTGGAACATTTCAATAGCCTGAAAACCGCGCTTGTGTGGCCTAGCCCTTAGAAGTGCAATGCAAGCTGCGCTGATTTCAGTTTAGCCATACAGCATGTATTTAATGCAATGGAACTTTTCTGAGGCTGTGTCCCCACTTAAGTGCAAGAGAGGACACACGTTCGCAATAATGCGCGATTGTGCTCGCTTCCGTGCATGGGCGTTGCGCTTCCACAATTGGACCCTAGCAGAGCGCGTGCAATACAGACAAAAAAATGGTGATCGCATGCACTCCAATAGCACACGGTAACGCATTGCATGTAGTGGGGCCGGTCCCATAGGCTATTACATGCCTGCACTCCCACTAGCACAATCGGATCACAAACCGCAATCCAAAATGCGCTAGTGGAAGCTAGCCCTAAGTGCTTGAGTCTTAAAGGGAAAGGTGGCAACCCCAGTAGAATTCAACTGACCACTTTACAGCTCTGTGCAATGCATTTTAAAGGGGAATGTTGGAGCCTGGAAGTAGTTTTGGAAGAAGTGTAAAGGCAAAGGCCACCTTTGCCTTTAAGACCTAAACATGTATTAAATATAAATGTTGCAGTGCTAAGTACCATTGCATTAAATACAAACTGTATCAGCCTGCATCATTCCCTCTAACAGTACCCTCCAATAATTCCTATTAATATTTACATTTATAGAAACAACATGGTGCAGAGCTGCAAATGGCATACCCTCCAACATTACCCTTTAATACGTACACTTATAGAACATGGTGCAGTGCTGCAGGTGGAGGATAATATAATGACCCTGATCTTAGCACAGCTCTGTGCAATGCATTTCTCTGTGTAATACATTTCTCAGCTTAGCTCTGTACTACAGTTTGTAGTTTTTATACAGACAGCTGAATCAAAAACACACTCTTCCTACAACATTCCCTTTAATAAGGTACACTGATGAGAAATGCATTGCACAGAGCTGTACCAAGATCAGGTTCACTTCACAATCCTCCCCCTTTAGTTCTGCATAATGTTATTTCTATAAAAACACACTCTTCCTACCCTCCAACATTCCCTTTAATAAGGTACACTGATGAGAAATGGATTGCACAGAGCTGGTACTAAGTTCAGGTTCACTTCTCTATCCTCCCCCTACAGTTCTGCACCATGTGGTTCCTATAAAAACACACTTTTCCTACCGTACCAACATTCCCCTTTAAGAAGCTACACTTTCCACTAATATTGCTACAGCTGACAGGGAGAGCTAGAAACCTTCACACTTCATGCCATATTTATACAGGTGTGGTATCGCCGCCTTTAGCAATCGTTATGGCGATCATCAATTTATGATCACTATCGGAAATCTTGTAAATGTACGATAGCCAAAGTAAATCTACGACCGCCTGTAGAATATAATTATGGAAGTTTATTACCGTATGTTATGGTATACTACTGCCACGGTCGTACAGTAACGAAAACCCGCGGTATCGCAAGTTTTTAAATGTGGCCTTCCAACACTTAAACAATACATTGCAGGTGAAACATACAAAGACACGGGTATCTGTGAATAGTGCAGGTTTATTGCAAAACATGCATTCTACATGTTTCTGACCCACTTGTCCTTCCTCAAGTGCTTGAGTGGGTCTAAAACATGTAGCATGTTTTGCAATAAACTTGCAATATTCACAGCTACAGACCTATGTCTTTGTATGTTTCACCTGCAATAGATGCAAGAGCTGGGAGTGGAAATCACACAGGTGCTGAAAATGTATTCAAGTACTGGCAGGCAAGTGAAAATGTCAGCTTCAGAGTTGGGGAACAAACAGAACCTAAAATGAGCTCATAGAGGTAAAGAAAAGGCCCCTGAGTGGAATCTTCCATGCTGAGAAGGATGTTGAGGCAAGTACTTTCTAACTTAAACTTTGATTTTTTGGGTTTAGTTCTCCTTTAAGGGCAGGATTGCATAGTGGCTAAAAGGAGTTATAGGAACGCCCAGGGTAAGGTGTCTAAACAGCATTGTACATGGCAGACAGTTGGTGTCGAACCCCCCAGCTCTATTTAGGCTTGGTTTCTTTATTTTCACATAAATGGCCTCTTAACACCTCTCTTGAACCAGTCACGTTCACGGTGTTTATTGAAAATTCTTCTTAATTTCTCAGAGACCCCTGCTACATATGGGATGACCATGTTCTTTCTCCTGTCTTGCTTTTACCCTTCAATGGTATACCTGTTCTTTTCTTTCCTTCTACTTCTTTTGACAAAGGCCCAGTCTGGATATCCACAAGTTTTAAGGGCTCCTCTGAGATGTTTAATTTCTTTAGCCTTCGCCTCTGTGCTAGTGGGAATGTTCTCTGCTATGTGTTGCAAGGTTCTGATGATCTAAAGGGCAGCGGGAGTCAAACATCAAATACTGATCTGTGTGTGTTGGTTTTCTGTAAACCTCTACTTCCAGTTTACCATTCTCCCTAACTTCTACCAAGCAGTCCAAGAAAGCCAGTTTGTTGTTTTGTACCTCTTCCCTTGTAAATTTGATGTTTTGGTCTACCGCATTAATTGGTTCTGTGAAATCTTGTACTTCCTTCTGGTGGATTTTAACCCAGGTGTCATCCACATATCTGAACCAGTGGCTGGGTGCTATGTCCTTAAAGGTTTTAAGCGCCTGTTTTTCTACCTCCTCCATGTAAAGGTTGGCCACAATGGGTGAAACTGGAATCCCATAGCACATCCATGTTTTTGCTTATAGAATGTATCCCAGTTGAAATTTTTATGGTTGTTCTGATCTGATAAGATAAGATCTAATAATAAAAAAAAATGTCCTTAAAATAATTGTTGAATTGAATCAACAAGCGAGCAGATTAGGGAAGGCACTTAATGCGAGAATCCGAGAAAAATCCTTTTAAATGTATTTACATCACTGAGCATACTCAGTTCCATTACACAGCTCTGCCCTAAGAATAGCCCTACTAACCTCTAACAAAGATGCCAATAGATTGCTCCATATCCCATAGATGAAACCTTTTATTAAACGTTCCAGAGAGTTACTAAGTTCACCACAAAGAAAAGGGGCAGAAATAGAATGTTTTCTGAGAAGGAAAGGAAAAAGGTAAAAGGAAAGCTAACATCTTCGTCTTCTGTGACAACAGTTCATTTTATCAGAAAGTTGCATGGGACTGTAGCCAGCCTCCCTGGGCCTGAAAGGAAGAGGAAAATTGAACCCAGATTGAATAAAATGATAGTTGGAATAATGGAAAAAGAACCAAGAAAAAACTTACAACACATCCTGGCTTCCAACCAAGATAAAGGTACAGTAAATCCAAGTCACACAATCTGTTGCCGTCTACAAAGTGTCCTCTTTTGTACAAACCTTGGAAGACTCTACTTTTTTGTACAGACAGATGCAAAAAAAGGCAGATAGAATTTTGACAAGTTAGCAAGGTTTATATTAGTTTCCAGGACCCCTTAAGCACAATGGGCCATATTTATAAAGGTGCAGTGTTGCCTTTAATAAGTGCAAATTCTTTATCTCTTGCTTTTGATCATTGGGCCATATTCACTGTGGCTGCAAATCTACAACTATGGCTGTTTTTGTATGATAGCCTATACAATACCATTGAGGTAGTTTGCTACCGCATGGAATTGCACGATCGTACGTGTACGACCATGGCTGTAGATTTGCAGCCTCAGTAAATATGGTTCAATGATCAAAAGCAAGAGATAATTAATGGTTGAAAAGATTAGCCTGTTTTAAGTTAGCTGCCTCATATAATAGCCCACTCGGTGCCCTCATGTGATAGACTACTCGGTGAGGATAATAAGCCATTGTGTAATGTGATAACAATATACACATGAAGTACCTTAAGGAAATAAATATTGGCCATTATGACAGTCATCTAGTGGTAATAATGGGTTATTAATAAGTGCAGTACAATAATGAGATATGCAAAAAAATATTAGAAAGTAGATATTGGTAATAATGCAACTATGGGAAAAACCTTTGTTAAATGTTTAGTGAACATAAAGTGAATGTGAAACGTAATTGAAATGATATTGCTTGAATTGTTTTATATAAATTGTTTTATTGCATAGTGGGAAGGGATATGGCTTGAGCTGCTTTACTGTGCATTGGAAAGAGTTAATGGCCATTGATAGGAGATTGGCTAGGATATCTTTTAAATATCTAAGAGGATGTGCAGTAGGTGTGTCTATGAGTAAGGGTCATGTGACCCGAAACGCGTCAGATCTGTTTGTTTGACTCTTCATGTCTTATGTGTATCAATATAAAGTGATTTTAAGATACTGTTGCTTCGGACTGAATATTACTTTGGAGTCAAGGGGAATGGTGCGCACCCTACAACCAATCTGTGGAGAGTTCTATTGGAGGTGGAGACGGGCCTCAGGTTGCCAGCACGCTC